>JABUQX010023816.1:0-35000 GCA_015478945.1 Trachelipus rathkii | reverse complement strand
AGAGTTTTAAAGAACAACAACTTGTTTTTAATCCAATGTGGGATGTTTAATTCATTTTAATGAATATTCAGTCAGTATGGTTTAAAGATAAACATTAGGGTGGCGAAGAGAAAACTGTTTGGTGGAAAGAGAGAGATAAGAGATAAAATCAATGAAAAGCATGGATGTTTTAAAATATTCAATAGTAATAGGGATGAGAATTTAGAAAATTATAGGAAAATAGAAACGAACTTAACGAGTCAAGGAAGGCAAAGAGAGAGAGGCAGAAATTATTTTGGCAAGGAATAGTAATAAGGAACGCTGAAGAGTTTTTAGCTTTTATAATTTAAAAATAAGAATAGGACAATTGGTCCAATTTAAATTGATAAAAAATTTAAAGTACTTTGCTCACAAGATTTTTCAACACTTTCAATGGCTTATTTGGCCTTCAGTGTTTACTGAGGAAAGATTATATAATAGTTTGGAGACTAATAGTTCTTCAATGCATGTAACAAATAGACTTACAGAATTTGAATTTGATATAAAAGATATTAAACGTTTACTAGACCATATTGATCCAAGTAAAGCTGCAAGGCCCTGATGGTATATATGGTAGCATTTTTGAAAGAGGGTAAGTACCAGCATTGAAAAGGCACTGTATTTGATTTTTAAGCGTTCTATAATCTGGTGAGGTACCAAATGACTGGAAAAAAGCATATGTTGTGCCTTTTATAAGAAAGGTAGTAAGGAAGATTTTGGGATTATAGGCCAGTTAGCTTAACATCTCTGGTTGTAAATGTTTCTGGAAAAGTTACTGAATAGATTGAGAAATATTTAGAAGATACAAGGTATTGTATGACTCCCAGCACGGTTTTCAGAAGGGTAGGTCATGTCAGACCAAAACCTTTCAGAATTTATGGAAATCATTCCTGACTACATGACCGAGGAGATCCTGTTGATATTACATATTTAGACTTTAGCAGCTTTTGATAAGGTTCCCACATAAGGCTGATGAAGAAGATATTGCAATGTGGTTATAGGTGGAGTGGTACATGGTTGGATTAAAGAGTGGTTGCGAAACAGAAACAGTGTGTACAACTAAATGGCAATAGTCATCATGGGAAAAATAGTGAAGTAGTGGTTGTCCCCAGGGTTCAGTGCTGGGGCCACTGTTTTTTGATCTATATATTAAATGATTTTAGACGCTTTCGTTTCGTCAAGATTGTCTATAGTCAGGATTCTAAGTTTGTAGATGATACTAAAGTTTAGGAATAGTGAAGGATGTATAAAGATTCAAAATGAATCTTGATAAACTTCTTGGGTTGGGCAGATAAGTGGCAAAGAATTTTAATGGTAAACGTGTAGGTTTCTTCAACCCTAGGTTACTCAAGATAAAAGTTTAACTAGATATGAATGGGGATTGGCTTGAGTCTGTGGACGCAAGAAAAAGATTTAGGTGTGATTATAAGCAGTAAATTTGAAAGTAGCTAATCAGTGTTGGAAGCAAGGAATAAGCTAATAAGATGCTGGGCATAATTTATCGCATGTTGTTTACAAGAGCAAGGAAGTAATAAGTAAACTACATAATAGCTATGTTAGGCCAGTAATAGAGTATTGTGCACAAGTTTATGCCCCTTATTTAAAGAAAGATTTATATATGCTAGAGAGAGTGCAACATAGAGCAACAAGGATGATTTCTGGTTTGAGGGTAAGAGCCCCCCTTTTAATGAGGAGAGGCTGAAGGCTGAAGGAGTTAGGAATGTTTTCTGTAGAAAGGCGATTTCTCAGAGGGAACATGATAAGTCTACAAAATTTTTACATCTATTGATAATACAGAGACCAATAAATTCTTCATAGTAGAACGCATGGACGGGAGCAAGGGGGCAATAACAAGAAATTAAGAAGAAAGCATGCCATCTTGATATAAGAAAGCATGCATTCAGCAATAGGGTGGTTAAATTTTGGAATGGTTTGCCACAGGAGGTTGTTGAGTGTGACTCGATTGCAACATTTAAGAAAGGGTTGGATAGGTATATGGATGGGTTGGGTATCATATAGTATATTTTGACTAAGCGAAATTGGCGGGTTTTTAGTTACAGTATTTAGTAAGGTTAAACTAAATGTTATTACTATAAAGTTATTAAAGCATATAGTGTGGTTCATGTATTTTAGTTATAGTTTTTTTTTCAATTAGTTGTAAACTAAGCCCTAGGGTGCTTCGTGGATTTGCATGAGAGCATATTTGGTTAGTGGGTTGACTGGGACAGTCTCGATAGGTCCATGTGGCTTCTTACTGTCCATATATTTCTTATGTTCTTAAAGAATTACATTAAGTGGGGTTTACCTTGAGGGCGGACATAGTAGATGGTGCTTTGTCTTGAGAAGATTTGCTTCAATTTACGAAGTCGCTGCTGCGGTGATGTTAAGAATGAGGGACCCCAGGGGTCATTTCTCGCTTTGGTGGTGGATTGTTTGTGAGTAACTTGATGTATGACTTCCGTCTCTTTTACTGGTACGCGACTGCAAGTTCTTGTTTGTTTGCTCCTATACCAGCACCTAATAAAAAAAAAAAATTATGTTTATCTAAACATTGTTCCTAACATCTCTTCCAACCCCAGAAAGACTAATTCAACAAGGCCCCCAAATCATTTCAACTTATAATTCTCATTTAATTCTTACCTGTATTTTCTTACTACTTTATTGACTGGGATTATTATAAATTTTCTTAATATTATTCTTCATTTTTAATTTATTTTAATCTTTAATTTACATTTATTTTATCGTTTCTGTAAATTTTGCAGTCCCCTTAATTTTAATGTTACTCGATGGTCTTTCATTATTATTTGATTTTACTTGGAGGCTAATGCTGGAGTATTTATGATTTTAGTATATTATAAATTTTATTACCATAATTTTCATTTTATACTATTATATATTAAGGAGTTATTACAAACCTTTATAAAATAAGAATGTTATTAACCAGTGTTATTAATTACAGAAGAACTGTTTGTTTTTTATATGTTATAGACGTTGATTGTTGCTCATTCAGTTAGATTACATCTCTATTGTCGCAGGTGTGTGATAATCTGTAGGAAATATAAATTGATTAATATAATTGACTGGAAATAATTCATATAACTAATGTAAAATAATTCATGTAAAAAATGTAAAGATTATAAAAGGTATAGAAAGAATATAGGAATATACTTATCCACTCATGATATGTTTTGCAGAAGTTCCTATTTCTCCAATAAGAAGTATCAAACATTGAAGATCAACAGATGAGATTGTTCCCCTCGTGGATGTTTATATTAATACAAAAGGGTATGATAAAACCTAATTCAAATAAAAATTGGATACAAATTATTGTCACTTAAAATGTTTATTATTAATAGGGAGCAGATCTTGGGCTTAGAACGACATTAAAGCTGATTTTGGTTTAAGAATTAATCTCGGGTTGGAACAAACTTTGGATTGGAGCAGTCTTTGGTCTAGAACAGCGCTTCCCAACCTTTTTACTCCCATGTACCCCTTGATTAGGCTTTTCATGTATTAGTACCCTCTTTGCTCATAACTCCTCCTACCTGTCCCTTCACGCAAAAAAAAAAAATTTTGTTTTTGTTGTATAGTAATGTTCTTAGGGTTAGCTAAATAATCAGAAGACTCAAATTAATGACTTCTATAGCATATTATTTTTTATTTTACATTTTACAATTTATTTCAACTTTTCATAATAGTACATACCCTAATATCAAAACAAAGACAGCATTTAAATAATTTGTAACCACATTATCTTACTGTATGATGAAAGTACATAATAATTATTAATATTGATATCCAAGTCTTCAAACTTGCCTTTTAATAATTTCAGTTGGTTCTTTCCGCCATTATCAACATTATCTTCATGTACCCCCAGTCGGTATGCAGAGTACCACCATGGACAGGTTGGGAAGCCCTGGTCTAGAACAAACTTTGTATTGAAACTAGTCTTGGGTTGAGACCCAAGTGAAGAACTATCTAAACAAACATTGACATACGAAAACTTACCTTATATTGAAGAACTGTCATGTGAAGACTATAATAATATAGAAGCCATTTTGTCACTACTGTATTATCAACTTGTTTACATCTACTTAATACTTCATCATATTGATACCTGAAATAGAAAAAGAGTTAAAGAAACTATTTTGCATATGCTATTCTACAGAACCGAATTATTATAGAACTTACCTAAAAGAATACCGGAAGTTTTTATTTGGAATCAAGAACTAAAAGATAAGTAAAAGAGATTGTTAAGTGTATTTTCACAAACACGACACCACACTTTTGCTCGGTGTCTAATCTATTCCTATTTTCATGAACTATTTCATAGTTCATACAGCATTTTAGCTACTGATTGATTTCTGATTTTTATACTTTATTTTTGATCCAGTTAATACACAGCATTTATATCTTCAATAGGGACCTATTCATGATCCCTAACCTCTGTTGTTAAATCGTTTTCACATTAAAATTGTTTTATACAATAATCTTTTCGTCATCCCTGAGTCTTTATTTTCTTTATTATTAATTATTATTATTAATTCTATTAAATTATTAAATGTGTCATGATCTACAAAAAAATACCATAAAAAAAAAGTGTAAGAGTTATTAGAAGAGGAAAAAAGATATCTTATCGAGTCTGGCGTCGTTGATGAATTCTTCACCCCTGAGGTTACGTGGTTACCCGCTCTAATCCTCAGGTCCAGTGAAACTAACCTTCGTTAACAAGAAATCTCCAGTACTTGGTTATCCAACGTTATCCTCAAGCTGAATTTTGTTCATCATCCATCAGAAACAAGAATTAACTCATTGAAGGTAGCTGCACATTTTATTTTTCATTCATTAATTTTCCTTATAATAATTATTTTCTTCAAATATATATATTGAGGGGAATAACGCAATTCTGTGGACGTTACTTCCTTATATATATATATATATATATATATATATATATATATATAATTTATATATATATAAAAATATATATATATATATATATATATATATATATATATATATATATAATATATATATATATATATACCGTATATATATATATATATATATATATATATATATATATATATATATATATATATATATATTAGTGTTGGGAGTTTGTTGGGGATGTAACCAGTGATGTCAATTACAGGGAATAAGATAAGACATGTAGATTTGCGTGTTACTTCTAAGAAGTGAATACAGTGGAACTTAAATATTGCTATAATAATAGATAAAAAAAAAATGTGATAACGTTGATGCCACACAAACATAAAAAAATAAACGTTACTTTAACCACTCACCGTTCCTTCTCCTATTCACTGACTCCCTGTCTAGCTTAAAATGATTCTTATTCTATCTTGATCGTGCATCATTCACATGCGACATATAATTAAAGGTGAGTAAGAAAAAAACTCTTCAAAGAAAAACAGTTCCAACTCCAACAATTAAGCGTGCAACATGAAAAGGAAAATGCAGAATTAATAACAAGACACCAAACTGTGCAAGTAGCAAAAGTATCAAAGGTGAGAATTTAATATTTACCTTTATTGTTATAAAAACCCTTTTATATTTTTATTTAACCTTGCAGTCAAGCAAAAGAGTTTTAGACAGGAAATATAAGCAAAAGAGTGTATTTTCTTTGTGTTTAATCAGTAATACATGGTACACACAATTTGAGATAAATTTTAGATGATGTACAATTATATTTTATTAGCCATCTTTATAGCATATAAGGATGGGTAATACCTTAAAACTAAGTATATATATATATATATATATATATATATATATAATTTATTTAATGGACAATATAATAAAATATATATATACTATATATATATATATATATATATATATATATATATAGTATTATTGGTCCTGGCCAACACCAGGAAAGGATGCAGTTAACCCTTAACCTTGAAGCCTTTGCTAGCAAAGCAAGGTATGCTTTTGGGTGGCCTAGGCTTAGAGCTTCATAGCCGATACTGATACCTCGGTGAATGCTTTTTGGGTGAACTTGGTTTTGATGGCATCGCCCTAGAGCATAGACTCTCAAACCTATTTCGTCTACCGCCCACTTTGAGAAAAAAATCAATTATTTTTCAACGCCCCCATTAAATTTTTTTAGGCTTTACCAAAACTAAAAACCAACATAGAAATAATATATATATTAAATATATATATATATATATATATAATATATATATATATATATATATATATAATATATATATGTATCTATATATAATAAAGAAATATGAACTAAAATACCAATAACTTCAACACCCCCCTTTTTTTCTAGGCCCCTTAGGCCTCCAGCGCCCACAAGGGGGGCGTTATCGCCATTTGAGAAACACTGCCTAGAGCTTCATAACCAATACTGATACCGCGGAAAATAATACCGACATAGTTACACTTATTACATAAATTTTTATCCTTAAACCTAAATAAATGTTAATAATACATATGATTACTCGGTGAATATGAAAAGTTTGACAAAGCCCTATGATCCAAAAAAAAAACAAAATAATTTATTATCAGGGATCACAATCCACCCTCTAATGAGATTATTGAAGTTAGGTGGAACTTAAGTTCTTTAATTATAAAATGATAATTAATTATTCCCCGCACAACTTTGTTTATTATCTCACAATGTCTTTAGAGGATTTTATATATATTTATTTATGTTTATTTCAAACCACATGAGAACTTTATTTCACTTAACACGAATAATCACAAAAAACAACATAAATAATTTTACACTTAATTATTCTTGCAAGTTAATATGTTTATGTTAATATATATATATTTATCAATCTAATATTGTTTATAGTCTAATGTTTTAAATAAATGTTACTTCGTATTTCTTTTAAATACCTTAGGCATGTTTGAGGGTTGTATAAAGTGGTGAAAAACAGTAAGAATCTTGCACTGAATGACAAGGATTACGCAAATACGCAATAAGTCTCAAAAGGGTCAGACTCTACTAAAAGAGATCTTTTGCAAAATTTGGGCTTAAGTGCACCATTCACCATTCAGAAAGCAGCAATGCAAAAAAAACAGCTTTGTGCCTCTGTCCCAGTCCTAAAACAAAACACATGACTAATATTAATTTAGTTGCTCAAAAAGGTTTGTTATTATTGTAATATGTTTTAAAAAAAAAGAAAAAAAATGTTAACTGTGGTTTACCTCAAAACAGTGCAAATTAGAAATAAAGATGGTCGTGTCTCACGACAAAACTGACAGTCTGACTATCTTGAGGACAAAAATGATGGTGCAAGACGTCTATCCTATAAAAACAAAAGTAACACTTACGTAAATCGTATCCTGTAAGACTCATATGAAAAAAAATCGATCAATCAGAATTTCTCCCACTAACCTTTAAAGGGTAACTTAAAATACGTAACTTGTAGTAACCACACACATCAAACATTCAACAAAAAGAATGAGAAAATTTAAGGTAGCTTATAAACTACTGCTGAAAAAAAATAACAAAATCGTTCTTTTACTTATTGTAGAAGTGAAATTCTACATTTACCTCCCCACCCGTCAAATACTTGACGGAGAAACGGGGGAAGTAAACAAAAGAAAGGCAGAAAAAGAAAAGTGTAATGTGTGTAAAAGTGCACTCAAGGTCCATTCTGCTCATATCCCTGAGTGAGATTCTCAAGTATATGACGGAATTCCTTTCCATCTATATGGTCATTTTTAGTGTGGAGTACCCCCAAAGCATAAGTGACAAATCTATTATAAGAACCTTGTATCAGGTCTGCTTCCTGAAACGTCATTCGTTGCAAGGATTTTGCTAGTGATATTCTTGGTGTCACCTTACTCTCTGGAGTATAAAAGGACGACGGAGTTGGACGTTTGAATGAATATTCAGAAGGAATTGGATCAAAGGGAGACACTTCAGGTGTTTCTCCTTGGATTGCACGTGACTGCTCAAAGGAAGGTCGGAGGTTCTTGGGAGCGGTTTGGTTCTGATCCGAGCAAGAGAGACTCGAATGAACCTCCGGCCTATGCCTAGCCTCAGATGACCTCACAGGTCGCAAGTATGTCCGTTCTTTTGACGACGTTCCGGCTGAACTTGGACCTGCAAGGGACGTTGAGGTGTTAAGGGTTGTATGGATTAAATCTTTTTATAAAAAAAAGACAAAAAAAAAAATTTAGCATTTATTTACAAAAATTTTAACAATATATTTAGTTAAGTAGTCATATCCAATGTGTCAAAATCTTTTAACATTTCCCAAAATGCTTTAGCAAATTCTCTATTTGGGTGTATCCCATCTTTATTGTAGCCATCAGCTCCCAATGAATATACTTCATTCTTGGGATTTACCAAAAGCTGATATTGACTATATAGATCTCGACGAACCAGTCTTAAAGCATCGGTCATCGACAAAGTGCGTTTGCCTTTCCATTGCAAAGCGGAAGTGTGGAGTCTAAGTAGTTCATTATGAACAAGGATAGTATCCCTATTCAAAACCTTAGGATCAGAATGTTTGAAGCTATTATTCCAATCCTGAACTTCCTCAGGTGCATGTGCAATATACCTATGAAAATTATAATACGGAAGGTCCGGTAATGCAGGCAAGACAAGAAAAACTTTCATCTTAGGGTTAACTTTATAAGCCATTTGATAGATGCCTTCCATAATAGGGACAACGTCCTCTGCTCTAAAAGTTACATCTGGAAGTGTTATTTTATATTCTTTATAGCGACCTTTTGATTTCACTGGCATATAAATCATTTGACGATATGCCATTCGGAAGACAGAGAACACCAAAAGATGAGTCGTGTCTGGTGTGATATGTGTATTAACACACCGAGGGATGTCCTCAAACCGGTAATACATGGCCCTTTTAAATTGTACAGTATACTTCTTTGGATTTGAAAATACTTCTGATTATATTCGGCCTCCAAATAGGATATCATGGAATGGCCGACAAAAAGTATCTGAAATGTATAATACTGGAGATTAGATTCTCATAATGGCACATAATAAAATAATATAAAAAAATTTCGTTAGAACCTCCCCCCCATTTTGATTTAGCTGGTTTAACAAGGATAGTATAAATAAATACATACAAAAAAAACAAAAAAAATTTAGCATTTATTGACAAAAATTTTAACAATATATTTGTAGGTTCAATTGATGTTATGCCCATGTCGCTTTCCTTTGTTCATTTTCAGCAGGTGGGTATTAGTCATCTTACTCCCTCGTGTAGTCACCAAAATGGTCCATCCTACCAGAACATCACACGATGAATTGAAAAGATGATCAGCGTGTTCTTCGGTTAATTTCAGTTTTTTTCAGGTGAAAACTTTGAAAAAAACAAAATCACCAAAAAAAGACTTAAAACACTTATAAAGAATTGAAAACAAATCCATTCTTCATCTTCAGTTTCCTCTTCCAGACGATCCATCCTACCAGAACATCACCGATGAATTGAAAAGATGATCACCATGTTCTTTGGTTTAATTTCAGTTTTTCAGGTTAAATTTCTCAATCAAATAGGAATGATTTTTATTCATATTTTACCTTACAAAAAAAATAAAGAAACAACAAAAAAAAATTTTTTTATTAAAAAAAATACAATTATTACCCAATTTAAACACAAAAACACTTACATAATATACAGATTTTTTAGTATTTAATTTATGCCTCTTCTTCAGGTCCTTCTTCTTCCAAGTGTTCTTCTGCAACTGTGTGCCTTCTTCGTCTTCTCTCCAAGACACGGGGTTGTACCCAGGGATGTGTGTGTTCTTCTAGAGAAGTTCTCTGGCGTGTACGAGAGGCTATAGACCCTGTGAACCTCACGATTCATCTAGTCTGTCCTCCTCGCACACCCTTGTAGGTAAGGTAGGTGCCCATCGCACCGTTTTCCTTTTTCCAAAAGTTGTTTGAATTGAGGGTGGTGTTTTAACTGGAGACTTGTCCAATTCTAAAAATTCTTTAATGATTGATGCCGTATGTCCTGATGGGATCTCTGGGATCTCTAGTTGAGTAGATGTAGTATCTGATAGTGTGGAAAGTTCCAGTTTAGGTATATTCAAATTCATAGTAGGAGTGGATGTTGTTTCTAAAGATTCCAAAGGAGTAATGTTGTCGTAAGGATTCTGGGCTTGTGGAGAGCCCATAAAACTGGCTCTGGACGATAAATCCTCCAGGGATAATCTTCTAGTCTGTCTTTGAGGCACTGCTAACTGTTCTCTATCTTGAGTGATAGTAATAGGAGTGTAAGAAATGTAAGTAGGAGTTTCCATTAAATCAGAAGGTGAAATATGCAATATAGGGGAGTTGTTGATTAAAAGCGGTATCACCGAAATCTGTTCCGGTGTTAGAAACAAATTCCCCAAATGATATGATGAGATATCACTCAACTGGTCGTTCTCTATCAAATACTCCTTATCGTATGGAGATGTTGATCGCACATCATCTGGATTCGGGATCGGATTTAAGGAATTTGCCAACAGGATACTTTGATTCAGGTGATATATGACATTAGAGAAATCCGGAGGTGGAACATCCGGAAATCCCAAAAACTCTTCCTCATCGTCTGAGTCCGTTTCAAAATTTGGCAAATTATCAGGTGTTGTTTCACTCCGCTCTTCCTCAATCTCCTCCAATGGTTCTTGCACAGGAGCTAAGGGTCGTGTTAGCAATTCGATAAAAATTGGCGTTCGTTCTAAATATTTTGGAGGTGAATTCCACCGTTTTATTTGTCGGTGATGAACTCTATATTGTCGTCCGGTGTCCGGAGCCTCGACAATATAAGTTACGTCATTCGAGTTTATTTTAATTATTGTCAATGGTCCTTGGTACCTTTCTTTAAATTTGTTCAAGGTGAGGTCTCCTGGCAATTGAACTTTAAGAGCCACCAATTGGCCTAGTGAGTAAGAGTGGTATTTTTCATGTCCTTCATCCCAATACTGGGTAAACTTTGTCCATGGCAGTCTAGGATGGACTCCATGAGCATCTCTAAACAAAATTTCTGTAGGTGTTTTTCCCGTTTCTGCATGTTTCAGATGATTATATTTTAAAATTACTTGTGGTAGTATGATATCCCAATGACCGGGATCATTGAGAGAAACTCTTAAATACTGTATTAAAGTTCGATTCATTCTTTCCACTATACCATTAGATGAAGGGTTGTAAGGAGTTGTGTAAACATGATAAATGCCTAAGGAAAGGAGCAAATTTTCAAAAAGAGGTCCTCTAAACTCCCTAGCATTATCAGACATGTCTTGATGGAATTACTGGTAAGTACGGTATGATATTTTCTAAAGCCGTTGTAACGGTTGCAGTATGCTTAGTTTTTATTGGCACAGCAGCCACCCATTTACTAAAATGGTCTATAAAAACCAACGCATAGTTATTTCCTTTGTTGGATTTAGGCAATTGTAAAAGATCAACTGCTGTGAGTTCAAATGGATGATAAGTATTAATCTTAATTTTAGGTGGTGCCCAAATGACGTTAGAAATTTTAGCCAATTTGCAAGTGTGACAAGATCTAGTGACATCCTGGCATATCATTCGCAACTTGGGATGCCATATTATATTTTCTATGAGAGCATATAATTTATTCTGTCCTATATGAACAAATTCAAAGTGATTTATTACGGCCACTTGTATGGCAAAACGAAACGATACCACATAGTGATAATGATTATTGCGATTGCAGTGGATTATATGGTCATCTTGGACAAACAGAAAGTTTCTTGAACGGCTGAATAACTTTAAGGGTCCCCGGAAAGGTTGATTGTTTTGCAAAGCTCTCATCAACCTTTTCAACAATGAATCAATCTGCTGACATCAGTTATTTGAACAATGACTTCCAACTGAATCCCTGTGAATTCAATACCAAGAAAAATTAATGTAAAGATATAATAGTGTTAGGCAGCTTGTCCAGAGTCATCTCCTCCCCACCAGAGTTTTTCAATTCGTAAAGGAGATGAAGATTTAATTCTGATAAATCCTCATCCATCTGAATATCTGGCTCTAACATATGAAGAGTTCCCGGAGAGGTTTAGTATCAAGTTGTAATTGTGGATATGCGATTATTGCTGTAGTAACTGATGTTGGTAACTCATCTGAGTTCATAGGTGTTAAAAGATTAAAGTGTATCCCCCCTCTACAAAACAAGTAACAGGTTTTCTCCTCTGAATCAGAGGTTGATATCCCAAATTGAAGAGGGTGTTCTTTAGAACTATACACCAGCACTTTTACTTTGTACATCGTTGCAAAGGCTTGAATACTATGTGTGAACGGCAGCTGGCCTGGATATTTTGACAATTTTAATTGTTGAAGGGTTTGCTTTTCACCTTTGCCAGTTGGCAAATGATAGTCTTTTCGATGATCTATTAATTCTTCTATTATTTTTACACGTAGTGCAATATGTTGACTTACATTATTGTATAAATACTGTGAAAAACATTGAAAAAGGGAATCCCCTCCTCCAGGCATAGAATGTTCTATAAATCCGTCTGGAATTTCTGGGATATAACTCCTTATCGATTGTTTTAGATTAATTTCATAAGGAATTACGAGACAAAACAGTCGCCCCCTAACTTTTGTTTGCCCAAGGTAAATAGTGAGCTGTAATCGAGGTCGTTTAAATTCCTCCAGAGTTCGGGCAACTCGGTGGTTTACAAGTGGCATGTTTTGTAGAAGAATAGGATAGGTTTGTGATCAGTGTAATTTGATGACTTTAATCCCTTGTATAAGAACGGTTTAAATGACCTGATGGCGCCAGCGATCGCTACAACATATCTTAACATTCCGTTTACCGCTTTGGCGGTGGAAAATACTGTTGAAGATGTATCCGATAGGGTTATTAGAAATTATGGTGAACCTGCTAAAGACAGCTCCGGCACCTATTCCCAATGCATCTGTATAAAGTACTATGGTTGTGCTTTTTTCTGTACACATCTGGATAGGTTAATAAGCTGGTGGTTTGGTTAAAGTGTTTGCTTTGACATAAGCTTGCTGAAATTAGTCAGTCCAAGGAATGGTTGATTTACATTTTAATAAAGGTCAAACAGGGGTTTTGCAATCACTGAACAGTTCGGTATAGCCGGGCGTAGAATTAACCAGTCCCATAAACCTGTTCGAACTCTTCTAACAGTAGTTGGTGTTTTGAACATTCCTTAGAATTCTTTCCAAGGAATCATACCCTTACTTGAAATTACGGTCCCAGGAAGCTTACTTCTCGTCTTAATAAATACGTTTTTGAAGGTTTCAGTTTGAAAGCGTTATCCATGAATGCTGTAACACCTCTTCCAATACTGCAAACTGTTCTGCAAAGGTTTTTAGTGATGAGAAGCAACATCGTCCAGATAAACCCTGACTTCTTCCCATGAAAGGTGACTCAATATCAAGTGCATGGCTCTCTGGAACGTGGCGGGTCCATTTTTCACGCCAAAAGGCATTCTAAGAAATTCCCAATGGGATAATGGGGTTGAGAAAGCAGTCTTCTCGATGCTGTCTTCCGCCATTTCAACCTGATAGTACCCCTTTATAAGATCGATAGTCGTAAAGTATTGCTTGCCTTGAAGGCTAAAAAGGGTATCTGTCAGATTAGGAATGGGAAAGGAATCTCCCTTTGTGACAGAATTTAGTTTTCGATAATCTATGCATAGTCGCATAGCCCCATCGGGTTTTCTGATGGGTACTACCGGTGCTGAGTATGGAGAAAAAGATTGCCTGATGATGCCTTCAGCTTCGAGTTTTCTGCACACTTCCTCCACTTCATATAAAATAGGACCTTGAAGTCTTCGAACAGGTTCGCATATAGGATTATCTATATAAGTTTCGATTGAGTGTTTCAGAACTGAGGTGCACCCTACATCTGTATCTCCGAGACTTAAAGCAGTGGGATATTGAAGTAAGAGTTGAATTAATTGATCTTTTTGCTCCCGAGTCAGATCTGTTGAATCAAGCTGAAAAGCCTCTTCGAGATTAGCAGATGTCCATTCCTGGTATGTGCTTTGAGGTTTTTGGGTGAGTTCGACCATGCTTACGGGCACTGATTTTATAGGATGGATAGGATGGATAGAAAGAACAGAAAATGACCCCAGTGGGTAGCCTGATTTCAGCTTAATTATATTACTAGAAAGATTATAACAAGGCAACACTACTGGAGTGTCAAATGTATAAGATATGACCGCATGGTCCATCACAAAGTGATTTTTATCATTAGGAGTGAATAATAAAAGTGTTTTGCCAGTTAAGTCTTTATTTCTTAATATTTCTTCCGGCTTTATAGCTACGTTAATTCCTTTATTAGGTGGAATTAATACATTGTGATCTAATTTAGCAGCATGTTCTTGTCCCTCTGCTGTTCTTATATCTTTTGCAATAATTGTCAGGACATTGTCATGTCTAGTTATTAGTTCTTTGTTGGCTAAGTCTGGCAAAATATTCTCTGATTGTAAAAGATCATAACCAATTACTACTCCGTAACATACAACCTCATCCGGAACTATCACAAAGTCCCTAAATTGTGTTCTATAATTGTTAGAAAGATGTAATGATAATGTGACAGCCCCCAAAACTTCAAAAATGACATCACCGATGCCACGAATACTTACATATTCAGTAGGCTGCATAGGATATTTATTAGGGTCTAAAAGTTTATAAGTTCTTTGTGTTATAATACTAACTGAAGCTCCAGTATCTACAAGAGCATCTATTAGCTGTGTTTGTTGGGAATCATCTATTATAACCCCTACAACTAGAGTAGCAGGTGAAGATGTTGATAAGTTTTTAAGATGAAGACAAGGGCCTTTCAATATAGGCGTAGTTAATGTAGACTCCTGTTGGAGTAAATTTGTAAGTGAATGATTGTCAGGGTTGACTGATCCCTTAAGGGGAATTGAATCATGATTGATTAATAAATTTTCTATTACTTGAGAATCGATCTCCTCAATTTCAGTCTCCGAAGAAGGTTTAACAAGATCGAATATATCCATTGGACATTCAGCGACCTCAACCTGTAATAATTCCTCTATAGGTTCTACTGTTGAATTTTCAATTTCGTCAAACATAGATGGTTGAGGTGGTGGCAACTGTGACCCAGTAGCTGTCGTTCGACGCTTTTTCTGACGCTGTTGTTTAGGCTGTTCTTCTAGCTCTGTGGGTGGGTCATTTCCGCACAGAGTGAGTTAAGTTTTTTTTGAACTTTAGGGGATCTTTGTGGAAATTCATGCCAAGTGACTTCCTTGCATAAGGAAACAGTCCGCAAAGTAGAGTCACATCTAACTTGTTTCTCTGTCATTTGTGGGCAATTTTGTACTATATGTCCATATTCTTTACACCGTATACATTGATTCTTTTCGGCATAACACTCTTCATAGACGTGCCCCCTCTTACCGCAAAATTGGCAATAAGGCCTCGATGGACAATCTTTAACATGGTGTCCTGGTGTCTTACAATATTTACAGGAAATGTTATTTCCGGCCCACCATGGTTGTTGTGTTGATGGAGATGAAGTGGGTTGTTGAGGGTGTTGTGATGTTGGTTGTTGAGAGGGTTGATTTTGTTGTTGTTGTGGTATACGCCCTTTCTTAGGGGAATTTTGACCTTTATTAGATGGATAAAAAGTCCTATTTTGACGAGGTGAGTTTGGAGGGACACTACTGCTAGGGCTATTATTCATATTCGGTGGAGGCAATGGTGGTTTGGCGACCACTTGTGCGAATGTTGGTACAACATATTGTTGTTGAGATACTTATTGACAGTTTTGTTGATATTGCATAGGCCGTTATGACCCCGTAGGTTATGATATCCTCTGGGGTACGAATTTGTTGTTGAATTGTATATTCTTGGTGTTTGTATAGGTAAGGGTGGTAGTGAATTTGAATGTGTTTGCATTTGAAATATCAATCACCTCAGGTGAATATGGTTCTGAAATAATCTCTTGGGATGGTATTTGTGAGTTGCGGACGATGACATATGTCCGTTGTTTTTGTAACTATTATAGTGTTGCGAAATTATTTTGACTAATGCATCCCAACTCAAGGGAGCCCCTGCCAAAGCAATCTCACATATAGTAATGGATGCCTGTATATTTTCTTGTACTTGTACTGGCGTACTATTTATCAATTTTTCGCGCACCATTTTCATGTTTTTCACATCTGACCCCGGGAACCCCATCTCGGCTAAACCCTGCAACCTCAGAGCATACAAGGGTATCGTTTCATGGGAAAGAATTTTCGCTTCATTAAAGTTAAGATGGGTTTTAACCTTTCTTCTGTAAATAGTCAGAAAACCATTCAATAAGTTGTGTTCTTATAACAGTATACCCTGCATTGTTCTTCATTAGTACCTCGTATACTTTTTTCATATCCCCCTCCAAGTATGAACCCAGATGTGTCCTCCAACCTTCCGATGTTGATCTGGGGAAAAGGTTCTCCATTTTCTAAGGAGTATTTCCCTATGGGGATCATTCTTGTTGACTGATGGGGTATAAATCCCTCCAATAACAAGACTACTTTAGAAAGAGCCATTATCATTTGCTGGTTTTGTAGATAAATTGCCTTCAACCAATCTCCATCTGTTACATCAGATTGTGTTTGATTTACCAATGACGATGCTACATTCTCATTTGATATAAAGGGGACAGATTGACTTTCCTGTGATCCCTGTTGAAGTGTTGACATTGGTGGAAAATTCCATTGTGGAGGTGGCAATCCCGCCATTCTTTCCATCAACCTTTGTCCTTCAGCCATTTGTTGAGTTAGTTGTTGTCTGGTGATTTCACCACCTAAAGGGTTGTTTCTTGTAGACGGTATAACCGTAGGAATAGTCGTTGCAAGGGTGGTGGTAGGTTTCGGTTTTACCGAACTCTGCTGTAAGTTCTTTTGTTCCAATTCTGCCGCCAATATCTGCTTTATTTCATCCGAAATCTCCTCCCCACTCAAATTCACTCCTTCCACATCAATCTCTCCCAATTCCCCAACTTCTCCATTCTCATTCACACCCACATTTTCTGCCATGATGTATTACGTTTGTGTTATGTGTGTAAGAATGTAAGAGAATTGTAAAAAAAATGGATACTAGACAGTAAAGGAGACACACGATAATGAAAGGATGAACCGACGATGAAGGAATCGGAAACCTTAGCACCTGGAGTTTAGAATTGACAAACTCCACAAATTAAAAAACCAAAAAGTAAAGACTGAAGTATAGGAAAAGGTAGCAGGTAGTCAAAGCAACTAACGCTCTGCTACCAATTTAGTGTGTGAGTTTGTTGGGGATGTAACAAGTGATGTCAATTATAGGGGATAAGATAAGACGTGTAAATCTACGTGTTACTTCTAAGAAGTGAATACAGTGGAACTTAAATATTGCCATAATAATAGATCAAAAATAAGGTAGTTAATGTTGATGCCACACATAACATAAAATAAAAAGTTACTTAACCACGTCAACCGTTCTTCTTCTCCCATTCACTGATTCTCTGCTTAGCTTAAATGATCCTTAAATCTATCTTGATCGTGCATCAATCCATGCAACACATAAATCAAAGGTGAGTAAGATAAGAAAAATAACTCTTCACAGAAAAACGGCTCCAACTCCACAATTACGTGCAATAGAAAAGGAAAATTTCAGGATTAATAAATAAGAACTAGAACTGTGCAGGTAGCAAAAATTATCAAAGGTGAGAATTTAATATTTACCTTTATTGTTATAAAAACCCTTTTATATTTTTTTTTATTTAGCCTTGCAGTCAAGCAAAAGAGTTTTAGACAGGAAATATAAGCAAAAGAGTGTATTTTCTTGTGTTTAATCAGTAATACATGGTACACACAATATTTGAAATAATTTTGATGATGTACAGTGTTTGAATTCGCAATCCTCTGGCATATAAAGATGGGGTAATACCTTCAAAACTAGTGTATATATATATATATATATAATATATATATATATAATATATATATATATATATATATACTATATATATATAATATATATATATATATATATTGGTCTGCCAACACAGAAGGGATGTAGTTAACCCCTTTACCTTGAGCCTTTGCTAGCAAAGCAAGGTAGCTTTTGGGTGGCCTAGGCTTAGAGCTCACTAGCCGATACTGATTACCCTCGTGAATGCTTTTGGGTGACTTGGCTTTGGATGGCCTGGCCTAGAGCTCCATAACCGAGTACTGAATACCGGAAAAATAATACGACATAGTTACCTTATTACATATTTTTATCCTTAAAACCTAATATAATGTTAATAATTACATATAATTACTGCAGTGAATAGTGAAAAGTTTGACAAAGCCGCTATGATCCAAAAAAAAAATAAAAAAAACAAATTATTATCAGCGATCACAATCCCCCCTCTAATGAGATATGAAGTTAGTGTGGAACTTAAGTTTCTTATGTATAAAATGATCATTAATTATTCCCGCACAACTTTTGTTATTATCTCACAATGTCTTTAGAGGATTTTATAATTTATTTATTTATTTATATTCAAAGAATTTAGACTTTATTTCACTTACACGAAAAAACACAAAAAAAAAAAAATAAATAATTTTACACTTAATTCCATTCTTCCATCTTAACTACTGTATGTTAATATATTATATTTAATCCATCTAATATTTAATAATAATAATGTTTTAAATAAATGTTTACTTCGGTATTTCTTTTAAATACCTTAGGCATGTTTGAGGGTTGTATAAAGTGGTGAAAAACAGTAAGAATCTTGCACTGAATGACAAGGATTACGCAAATACGCAACAAGTCTCAAAAGGGTCAGACTCTACTAAAAGAGATATTTTGCAAAATTTGGGCTTAAGTGCACCATTCACCATTCAGAAAGCAGCAATGCAAAAAAAACAGCTTTGTGCCTCTGTCCCAGTCCTAAAACAAAACACATGACTAATATTAATTTAGTTGCTCAAAAAGGTTTGTATTTATTGTAATATGTTTAAAAAAAGAAAAAAAATGTTAACTGTGGTTTACCTCAAAACAGTGCAAATTAGAAATAAAGATGGTCGTGTCTCACGACAAAACTGACAGTCTGACTATCTTGAGGACAAAAAAATGATGGTGCAAGACGTCTATCCTATAAAAACAAAAGTAACACTTACGTAAATCGTATCCTGTAAGACTCATATGGAAAAAAAATCGATCAATCAAAATTTCTCCCACTAACCTTTAAAGGTAACTTAAAATACGTAACTTGTAGTAACCACACATCAAACATTCAACAAAAAGAATGAGAAAATTGAAGGCAGCTTATAAACTACTGCTGAAAAAATAACAAAAAAATAGTTCTGTACTTGAAAGTAGTTTCTTTTCATATGCAAAAAAGTGAATATTTTATACCCTATATATAATATATATATATAATTATAAATAATCTATATATATAATAATATATATATATAATATATTATATTAATATATATATATATATATACCGTAAAACGGGTCAATTCGGTCCAAGTGGGCTATTCGGACCACTTGGGGCAATTCGGTCCAGTGCTCAAATAAGCCTATACGATGTAAAATATATCTTTAAAGATGTAAAATAATGTGGTTTTATTGTCTTAGTATTAATTTTTATGAAAACCTTTAATTAAACGTCACATAATTTTGTGATTTTTTTTTTTCTGAGCACTATAAAATCGGGTAAAATTTTAGGCTTATTGCTAAGAACCATACAGGTCAAAATAATTGTAGCTACTACATTATTGGTCAAGATATAGTACTTAAAAATAGTTCATAAACTTAATGCAATCGTTGGAGTCAATTAGGTTGTGTGGCATTTTGTTTATGTTATGAAAGATTGTAACATGGGGCAATTCGGTCCAGGTTTAAAAATTTCCGTTGGGGCAATTCAGTCCACATTGAAATCTTCATTAATTTAAAATTTTTTAATATTTTTACCTTTTACAAAAAGATGTCCGAAATCTAATGTTTAAAATAATTTTTTACACTTTTACAGCAAGATAGGTAGGTAAAGTTTTTTCACATAGGCCCTAATTAACTTGTAGCTACAATTTTTTTTCAGTACAAGATGGTTCAACACTTACCGCAACCATCAGGGGTTGATATCAATTTAAAGATAACTCCTGATGATGATGTGTTACCATCAGAGAACTCAAATATTGAAGTTGGTTTTTGCATTTGTGTTTACGAAACGTAAAAAATAATCGAGTTTGCATTTGTTTTTGTCATGCTTAGCGCAAAATCGTAAGAAATGCTTACCAAACGTAAAGAATTTCCTTAATTCTGTGTAATATAAAATAAAAAAGAATAGCAACCTTACAGAATTAATTACATTAACAGTTCGTTTTTGTCAAACGGCGCAAAATCGTAAAAAAACGCTCACCAACGTAAAGAATTTCCTTAATTCTGTGTAATATAGAATACAAAGAGAATTAAGGAAATTCTTACGTTTGGTGAGCATTTTTTTTATGAATTTTTGCGTTTAACAAAACGAACGCAAACTCGAACATTTATTACGTCATAAAACGCTAATTTCTTAAACTTAATATTGTAATACCATTATGTTAAAAGAGACCTAAAACATTGGAAGCTTGCGTTCAGTTTGTCAACAGGAGTGCATTCATTTTTTGTCAAACATCGCGCAAAATGTAAAAAAAACACGCTCACCAAAACTAAAAAGAATTTCTTTAAATTCTGTATAATACTAGAATAAAAAATGAATAGCACGCTTACGAATTAAAGGAATTCCTTAATGTTAGGCGAGCTCTTTTTTACGATTTTTGCGGTTTGACAAAAAAAAAACGCAACTCAAACATTTTATTACGTTTTTAACCCAATTTCTTAAAAATATTGTAATACCATTATGTTTAAAATGAATGAAAATTATGTTTTAAAAATGAAACTGAGATTTTCATAGTTTATCAAATAAAAACACTTTAATGAGGATTCTTAGGATGTGAAAAGAAGTGGACCGAATTGCCCCGCCCCCCAAAATCGTGGGGCAATTCGGTCCACGTTACTTACCGGCGCTCACATTAAATCCTATATATATATATATAATACAATTATACACTGATTCTACTCCTAAAGGATAAATATTAACCATATAAAAAAAAAAAAATTCGAAAAACATAAATAAATAAAGTCGATTCTCCGGCCCTGCATTTTGAGTACCCCAAATTTTGGACCGAATTGCCCCGTTTATGTATATCTATATCTATATATATATATATACTATAGTATAATATATATATACTATATATATAATATATATACATATATATATATATATATATATATATATATTATACTCATGTGGCTTCTTATTGTCTCTATTTTTCTTTTTTCTTATAGAAAATGTCTCTGAATATTTTAAGTAAATCTTCAAATAAACTGTTACTGAATTTTGAGAATAGATGCAAAGGTTTTAAATACTTTAGTGAATACATCCAAGGTCAGTATCCTCCAAATGATAAGAAGAGCAGAGAATACTTTTATTACATTGATCATCTTGGAATGGTTGGTAAAATTAACGTACAATTTCTTTTAACATTTAAATATTAAAAAGTTGATCATTTATTTTGGTAAATAAAGTTCTCCATCTTTCATGTAGATTCTGCAGAGAATGGAAGGAAATGAGATATATAGTTACCATAATATTTTCTCCTTTCCTTCATATTATCTGTAACTTACTTATCATCATTGATTTTAAAGTGGTATACCGATCTATCATTATAATAGTTATTTCAATATAGGACTTAGTATTAGATAGCCTGACAGATTTTGAGACCAAAAATTTTCTAAGTTCAAAAAAATTTCTAAGTTCAGAAAGTTAAGTTAAGTTAAGTTTTTTAGAAAATTCTTTAAAACTTCTCTCACATGAAACCAGCGACAGACTCTCTCGAATGCTGCGTTGCATTCTATCATATACTACAATATTTCAGGGCTTACCAACTCGTGGCGCTTTTGCCCTTGAAACTAAATCCTACTTTTTACAAATTAATATAATTTACATGATTTTGTTTTTCTCCTAACTATACGAATAAATATATATAATATATATAATTATATATATATATATATATATATATATATATATATATAATATATATATAATTATATATATATATAATATAATAATATATAATATATATAAATATATATATATATATTATATATATATATATATATATATATATATTATTATATTATATAATTTCCTCCCCATCTAAAAAGCTGCCAAATGTTTTTCATATTTAAATATATCCTGTAAAATTTTTTTTTTTTTCGCCCCCCAAAAAAAAGTTTTTTTTTTTTTTTTATTTTTTTTTTAAAAAATTAAAAACTATTATTTATTTTTTGATAATTTAAGTTTGGTTATAAGTTTATTAAATAGCTATACCACATTAAATTTGTGGATACTTTACAACCCATTTCATAACCCTTCATCTGATTTTGATTCTTTAAAGAATTAATATACGTGTTAAGGAGGGTCGTTGTTCAATCTCTTATGTGGTTTTTTTGTTCAGGTGGGAACTTAATCAGAAACATGGAGGGAGATTATCTCTGACAAGGTTTTCCCCACCATCACCCAGATCCTTATTTTATTCCCCCAGATGGCCTTCCTTGGGAAAAATGGGGTCTAATATTGATGAAATTAATTCTAGAACAGACGGAGCTGTTAATTTCCCCTCCGTGGCCACCGGATAATGTAGAACTTAGGGTTTCGTCCAACGCGGGTTATCACAGGGACTGCTCGTGTACCTTAGTTTCATACTAACTGTCCGAAAGTTAAAGACCGAGATGATGAGAAAATTATAAGGGAAGCAAGAACCATAAATGATTGACCAAGACAGAACAGATGATACAACAGCAACGAATAGGTCGATGGTGATGAAGTTCTTTGAAGGTATTTGAACCAGAAAACCAATGACACGAAAAATACTTGAACCACAAAAATACATACAACAAAGAATATTAATTAATGAAATAATGAACACGGCGGATAATGAGAAGAGGATACTTCTTACTTTTATTAAAGTAACGTAGAGACTCAAATTATTATGTACAAAAATAAAAAAACTATTATTAAATCCTTTAAATCATTAAATTGTTCATCAATTAGGGGATTCTTGGAATTAGAAGAATCCCAGAATCTTTTCTATGAAGCTATGAAATGATGAAAAACTAATAAGTACAGCAATACAAAATTTGAGATGACCTTGCCTTATGCCTTATAATTAATTACAAATACGAATACATCCAAAACCCATCCAGAACAATTTAACCTGAACAAAGTATGTTAATTCAACTAATGGATTGGCTTATCTTAATGTCTCTCTACAACTTGATGATTCCGAGCTCAATCCAGGATAAATCCCCAGTACCGACAAAAATCAGTTCAAGGATTAGGATTGTCCAATAACAAAACCAAACCCAAAACTAAAGTTTGTCCAGAACTGAAAGATTTACGCTATGTCAATGTAAAAAAAAAACTGAAGTTGGGACTATTAGGCCCACTTCATAAAAAAAAACCTGTGGAGTGATAAACCCACAATTAGCCATGTCATAAATACCTGAATTAACTATAATGGAACTATTATGTCTAAGTAAAAATTAGAATACATAAACCGATACAGCATGAATTTAAGACTTAAAGTATAAAGTAATATAATAAAATCTATGACAACATTAATAACAAAGATATCTTGTAAACCTACCCTAGCAATAATAATTTGTCTGAGAGGGTTTTATGTCGTTGAAATCTCCTAGAAAAGACATAAAACCTCCATAAGCCTATAAATATTTAACTTTAGTACATTCAACATTATATAATTCCATAATTCCAAGAATATTACAAAGACTATAAATAGCTGAGAGAGTTATCCTATCTTAATGATATCCATACCTTAAAGTTTTCAAACAAATTCAAAGTACGATGAAAAATTCCAGTGGATATGATTAAACCTGTTATATTCCAGTATAAAACTTTGCAGGACAATTTTTCATATAGTATTATAGTATTAACAAAATTACAAAGAACTACTACTGAAACAAGAATTAGACAATAGTGTAAATCTGCATTGCATTAAACATAAATATGACAATCCTCATGCACACATAATGCCTAAACATTATTATAGGCATGCATCTGTGTGCATGTAAGAACATAAATAAATGAAATATCCTAATAAAAAAAATCTTAAGAAAATAAAATAATTCTTTCTTTACGTATGTGAACATCATTATGAGCAAATGTAAACACAAAAAAAAAACATTCTATTTGTTTAATCTTCCTACAATTAACGAAAATGGGTTTTCTTTGTGGAAAAATGATCCCCTTTACATCCCCCTGCACTAAACTTATGCCCCCTCTACTAATCAATCATAATGATTTTCACAGTGGCAACGATTTAGGCGGAGTGATGTATGGGTTTTATTATTCATTTATTATAAAGTTAATGATTTATCCATAAATCATATAATATTTACATCAAAAATACACATCATAAATCATAATTTCTCTTTCTTCTAAGGCAAGGTCAATTATTGATATAAATGCAAATATAAATCCATTATATATATATTCATTTAAAATATAAATCCATTCAAAAATAAGGTAACAAATAAAAGGAATATAAAGTAATGCACCAACACATGTATAAACAAACTTTAAATGACGATCGAGAATAACTATGGAATTAGATAGATAAATCAATCACGAATACAATTCAGAATATATACATTATTCAATTATTTATTTAAAAGAACTAAGAAAGATAATGACTCTTCAATAAAATAAATCATTTATAATGTTATACAAGTTATATTCCCTAACATTTATAGCTAATATGAAAATGTTCAATCTAGTTACAGTTATTATTTTATTATTTTTGGTAATGCATTAAATAAGTATTCCTCATCACAATTTTATTTGTAAATCCATTCCATTGAATACAAATTATTTACAAAAATAAAATAAATTATAACTCAAATGTACATAATACAATGTAGCATAATATTTATAATATTAATCCATTACTAATTATGTAATTAAATATTTACAATTGTACTTTTATGTGTCTTTGTTACTCAAAATTTATTTTGTAAAGGGGTATACATTTTAATATTTAGCATAAGAACAAGTCAACTGTTGTACTCTCTTCTCTTCATCGATTAAAGAATGATATTCATCAAAGAAATGTTCTTTTTGTGATTCAGACATGTGAGTAAAAGGAACTTTTGCCAATACTATTTGTAAGCTTGATCTGATTTCTTCACGATAAGATACAAAGGGTAGTGAAGTATTGTATTGGCTTGTTTGTGCAGTAGTATTGGGATGAGCACTATGATAAGGAAACCTTTCAGACATTCTAGAAGAACTTGGAGTAGAGTACCAAGGAGGTGGAGTTGTGACATCAAAATGGGGGATATTGTCTGTCGAGGTGGACGGAAAAGGAATAGTAGGAAGGATCTCTGGGGGCACATAATCTGTAGTACACCCGTCCGAAAAAATTTCAGATTCCATAGATAAATCCTCGGAAAAAGATGCTCCAGATTTCGATGTGCTAGGACGGGAAGTAACAATAGGGATAGGGGAAGTAGTATCCTCTGCTTCAGCATCAACTTCTATAATTTTCCGTTTTGGGGAAGTGGGGGTTTGTGCTTCATCCGGGTTGTTAGTAATTTGGATAATTATTTTCTCTTTTTCTTCAGAAATGGGAATGTTTCTGCGAAATGAGGAACTAGTACATTGACGTTTTGTGGAGGGTTCAATGGATGGTATGTTCTGCGGGACAGGGGCCTTCTCAATAGATTCTTTTATGGTAAAAAACTTTTTGAATTTTTCCATAAATGTTGTTACAAAAACGGAATTGATATGGAGTCCGTCCGAGAGGAAGGGAGAATTCATACAAAGGGACTTCTTCTTCAAATAGGCAGCATGTGGAGTTATCCTGGTCGATTCATGTTTCGTCTTATTCCAATCACAACTATTCAAAACGTGGTTACCCATTAAACAAACTTTATTGGGCCACGTGTATTGTATGTTTTTGTTGAATGCTATGTCCTCAAATTTGTTGAAACAATTGATGGAATGTTCTCTCATAGCATAAGGATTTAAACTAGGGTGATGTTTCAAAAAGTTTTCGTAGGCGACTCCCCAAGTACGCATAAGACGGGCTTGATTATATGCGTACATATCCTTGATAGTGGGGATGATGAGATACACCCTAGTTGAAGGGTTACAACTTAAAGCATGGGTAGTGATTTGTTCCATAATCTGAGGAACATCATCAACAGAAAAATCAAGGACGGGTGCTATGACTGTTGTTGAGTATTTTCCGTCGTATAGAATCTGCTTCTTCCAAGCAAGAGGATATAGAGCCCATATGACTAAGATATCCACTTCTCGTGACATTAAAGTAGTTACACGAGATGGACACTCCTGTATCCTCCGTCCCGATTTTATATCGGTGATAAGTTGTAAATTGTATTGCTCCAAGAGCATACGTTTGTTTTTCTCAAATATAGCCACTTGACTGGTCCCAATCATCAGCATTTTTCCCGCCATAATGAGCTGGAACGACAAAGTATAGTGATCAATAACAAGTTTTAGTGATTTGTCCATTAACAAACCCAAATTCAGGTCAACTATTCAAGAGAGGTTCTGCAATGTACTCATAAAAAAAATGAATAAAAATAATTATTTTCAAATATTCAACTCAACTACAACTTTTTAATTAGGAACGGACAAAACTCTCCATAAAATAATTGAACCGAACCTGGGGTATTTCCATGTGTGATTCTATATTTACCATTTAATGTATCCTATCTGACATGCGCAAATTGCTGTTATAGGGTAACAAACAAAAGTTAATAAGCTTCATGAGCAAACAAAGGTCGAAAACATAAGATAAAAAAATAAAAAAAATCAGCAATTTGGCAACAAAACTAAAAGATGGTGTTTTTATCAGCAATCTAACACAAGTGCAATGTTCAGAGAAGTGTTAAAAATAATCAAATTTTAAGACAGACAGATAATCTAAAAAAATTCAAAGGGACTTTAATTTAATTTTTCATTTTTTTGTTTTTTCAATGGAAAAGAAATATAGTAAAAGGATTATATGAGGGATAGTATGTGACAGGATAGGGTAGGAAAGGATAGGCAACTATCTAGATCCCTAACCTATACATACATGCACTTAGCATAATTTAATTGCAAAACATTAATTGATAGCTTTTAGTTCAAATTTAAGAATTTCTTTCTAAACAATTTATTAACTTTCTCAAATTCATTCTTTAAACTATTAAAACTAAAAAATACATAAAAATATCGATTATCAAGAACGAAACACTTGGTTTCGAAATTCCTATGTTACCTAATAGGCTTCAGAGCTATGTTAATGCGTTTCCTATCTAAAAAGTTTTTGGTTCAATTAATAAGGATTTAGATTGATTGACTTTTAAAGACAAAGAAGGCAAAACAAGGTCAACTCAAAATTTATACGCCGAAATAAATTTTACATATCTATGTATGTCAATAGAAAATTATGTGCATGTACATGATAGATGTGCGCTTTACCTAAATTGAACGCCTAAATGTTAAAGAAATGAATGAGTGCATTAATTCAGATAGATGCAATTTGGCACAGACCCGAACATCCGTTTACTGACTCAATCCATTTTTGAGCGGTGTAAGGGAGGGTCGTTGTTCAATCTCTTATGTGGTTTTTACTCAAGCAGGAACTTGATCAGAAACATGGAGGGAGATTATCTCTGACAAGCGCGTGCCCCGAAGAGTTTGACAGACCACCTAACACGTCAATTCAAGACCAAGATGGCCTTCCTTTGGAAAAAATCTTGACGTAAGATCAGTAAGAAAGATGAAATTAATTCTAGAACAGTCGGAGCTGTTTAATTTCCCCTCCGTGGCCACCGGATAATGTAGAACTTAGGGTTTCGTCCAATGCGGGTTATCACAGGGACTGCTCGTGTACCTGAATTTCATACTAACTGTCCGAAAGTTAAAGACCGAGATGATGAGAAAATTATAAGTGAAGCAAGAATCATAAATGATTGACCAAGATAGAACAGATGATACAACAGCAACGAATAGGTCGATGGTGATGAAGTTCTTTGAAGGTATTTGAACCAGAAAACCAATGACACGAAAAAATACTTGAACCACAAAAATACATACACAAAGAATATTAATTAATGAAATAATGAAATAATGAACACGGCGGATAATGAGAAGAGGATACTTCTTACTTTTATTAAAGTAACGTAGAGACTCAAATTCATATGTACAAAAATAAAAACTATTATTAAATCCATTAAATCATTAAATTGTTCATCAATTAGGGGATTTTTGGAATTAGAAGAATCCCAGAATCTTTTCTATGAAGCTATGAAATGATGAAAAACTAATAAGTACAGCAATACAAAATTTGAGATGACCCTGCCTTATGCCTTATAATTAATTACAAATACGAATACATCCAAAACCCATCCAGAACAATTTAACCTGAACAAAGTATGTTAATTCAACTAATGGATTGGCTTATCTTAATGTCTTTCTACAACTTGATGATTCCGAGCTCAATCCAGGATAAATCCCCAGTACCGACAAAAATCAGTTCAAGGATTAGGATTGTTCAAGAACAAAACCAAACCCAAAACTAAAGTTTGTCCAGAACTGAAAGATTTACGCTATGTCGATGTAAAAAAAAAAACTGAAGTTGGGACTATTAGGCCCACTTCATAAAAACCCTAGCAATAATAATTTGTCTGAGAGGGTTTTATGTCGTTGATGATTTGAACCAAATCTCCTTAAAGTTTTCAAACAAATTCAAAGTACGATGAAAAATTACAGTGGATAGGATTAAACCTGTTATATTCCAGTATAAAACTTTGCAGGACAATTTTTCATATAGATTAGAGTATTAACAAAATTACAAAGAATAACATAACTGAAACAGAGAATTAGACAATAGTGATAATCTGCTATGCATTAAACATAAAGTATTGACAATCCTCCATGCACCATTAATGCTAAGACATATTATGGCATGCATCTTGTGCATGTAAGAACATAATAAAAGGAATATCCTTAATGAAAAAAGATTCTCCCTTCTTTTATAAAATAAAAATAATTCTTTCTCTTAGCGATGTGAACATCATTTGAACAATGTCCTGCGAAGAAAAAGCTTGCTTTTGTCAAGATTGCCATACTCAGTCATCACCGTGTTTTCTTTGGTGGAAAAATTGACGTGAATAGTTGGAGTTCCTGGATAGGTTCCAAATTTCCCGTCACTATAACATCCGCCTAACTGACCGATGTTGATTCAGCCTTGTCCATTATACCAAACAATTCTCAAAGATACTTTCATTCTATGTCTCTCTATTTACCCCTTTCTTCACAACGCACAAAACCCTTCTCTAATAAGTTCATTCCTCATTTTGTTTAATTCTTTCTCACACCTACGTATGCCCTAAGATTGTCCATGCTGAACATATTGAACTTTAGATCCATTATACTTCTTATTCCAGAGCATAGTCTACTATAACAATAACACAGGTAACACATTACCTTCATGCAAAGACCGCTAGGCACACTCAAGACTTAAGTCCTTTACTTCACCAACGATTTAATTGCGGCCAGCCACTTCATGCCATTCACAACTTTCGTACTACACTCTGCATCATCCGTTGCCCTTTCATCCAACATATACCATAAATATTTAAACTCAGACACTTGTTTCCAGCTGCTCACCATCTAAACATAACTTGCACACTGAGGACTGTCCTCATGCACAACCATAACCTTACTCTTATCCACATCAACTTTCAAGCCCCCTTTTTAACAACACCCGTCTCAATCTCTCTACCAATCTTGCAAACCTCTTCAGATTCGCCACACAGAACCAAATCATCCCGCATATAATAGGTAGGGCACTCTCAACTCTCTTCCATTTCGCATCTTCGGTAAACACCATTCTCTGCCATCCCCACTAAAATTCTTTCAATAACCCATCCATATACAATTGAATAACAAGAGACATAGCCACAACATCTGTCTTCTTCGCTATTTAATCAAACAATCACCAATTGACTAACCTATTTATTCTTACAAACGCTTCACTATCGTCATAACTACTTTTCATTCCTTCAGAAACCACACCAACACCATATATCACTAAAACCTGCCATGAAGCTTCCCTATTAACTCTATCATTCGCCTGTTGCAAGTCAACAAAAGAATATACAATTTATATCTCTCCATCTATTTCTCAATCATTGTTTTAATGTAAAGATTTGATCCAACCATCCTCTAACTTCTAAATGCACCTTGTTTCTTCACCAATCGCATCCTTTCAGTCCTTGAAACGCTACTGTTTGGAACCAAAAATGTACCCAACATATCCTTCCTACAAACACTCATTAAACCTTATTTCCCTATAACCTTTACAGTTCCCCTTTTCTCCTACCCTTATATGTATGGGTACCTTAATTAGTTTCCTCCAATCTAGGAAACTATAACCTCCATAATGTTTTATTACACAAAGTTCAAAATTCAATCATTTCATTATCTCGCCTCAGTTCTTGTTCATTTCCACCAGTAATTTCATCTATACCTGCAGATTTAACCATTCTTTCAACTTCTCTACTGCTACCATTACCGATCTCCTTACTATAACCTCAATCCCCAATAATCCTATTCCTTCTGAAGACCATCAAACCCACATGCAATCACTATACCTCTTCATTACTGTTAATATTGGTCAGATTGAAAGAAAATTTTCTTCACCTTCCTCTAAATCTCTTAAACAGATTACTTTAAGTGAATATCTAATATGTTCTATTCTAAGCAAGATTCCCTTATTCTCATTCTTAACCTTTGACGCTTCCTTCAGAAAAGATTCCTATTCCATTGTAGTGTCCCCATTTCATATCTCTTCCAAATGTTCATAGATTACCTTTTGTTTTCTTCTACGTATGCACCTTTTTAGCATTCTTTTTTCCTCTCTATATAATTCCAAGCGACTTTCTTTTGAGACTTCATATTTGACTTTTAGTACATTCAACCCTTCTTCTTTTTTACCGCTTCATTCACCGTCTTCATTCCACATTCACTGTTAACATTCTTACTTCCCTACTTTAGCACATACATCCACATGCTTCTTTCGCACTACTAACAATTGTTTCCTTCATTTGCCCCCAGATTTTTTTCAGTTTCAACTTGTTCAATTCAACTGATTTACTAGCGCGCTCGTACATACTTATCCTTATTGTCTTGTTCACATTACTTCTCATCTTACTTTTACCTACTTCCTTTCGTATTCACCTTCTCTCCATCCAAGCCCCATAACTTAATTTACATAGAACAACATAATGATCCGATAACCATTCTAAATCCCTCACTGATTTTAAGATCCAAACACATACTTCAACATCTTCTTCTTTACACCCACACAAAATCATTCATACTTTCACTTCGATATAAACCATCTCTACTTACAACCAACTCTTAGTATAGCTTATAGGATACTCTATATAATATAGTATAATATATATATATATATATATATATATAATAATATATATATTATATTATATTATATTATTATATAATGATATATATTATATATATATAATATATATAATTATATATATATATATAATATATAGATATATATATTATATATATATATAATATATAGTATATACGTATATATATATATATATATATATATATATATATATATATTATATATATATATTATATATATAATATAATATATAAGGCTATACGACAGGGGTTCAGGGTCTTCAACCCCCAATAATTATTTAAGCCGATCGAAATTTGTGATCCTTAAGTCCTTCTAATAATTAATAATAATAATAATAATAATAATAAATAAGTAATTAATAATAATAATAAGAAACCTACAAGCTAATCGCTGACTCTCATACGAAAGGACGCTGGTTCAATCCTCCTAATCAATCAGTGTGGAGTTTTATCTTCTGGGGCAAAGAATATTGAAAAATTGACTGCAAACACGTTGGTGCAACTGGTTTGGAATTGCTGGTCCTAAAGTTTGATTCTTTGTAGTCCCCTCTGATTTACCTCTTGAAGGGGTAATAGCACATTCAAAAGAAAGTGTTTATAATAATAAGTAATATAATAAAAATAATAATAATTAATAATAATAATGAATTAATCAATAATAATAATAAATAATAATAATAAGTGGTTAATCAATGAAAAGTGAAAAGTATTTTATTAATGGAAATGAGGAGACATGTTGTTGTCATAACGATTATCTTTGAATAAAATATTTGACCAGGGAAGTTAAATGTACAGGTGTTTCTAAGTTTGGCAGATCGATAAATTTGGCTCTCAGTAATGATGCGATGTTAAAGATTTAAAGATAAGGAGGGAGCGTTCCGTTGATGGGATGAGCAGCTTCATTCCTTCTTCAACTAAATCTTTCTCTTCATAATCTATTGTTCGAGTGCCGGCATTGTGCTCTGGCGCTTCAGGCCTAGAGTCAGTGGTGTATCAGGGTGGAAAAAATTCTCGTTCTCCTAGCACTCTCGCTAATTTTCATTTCGCAGAATCGTTTCAGGATACTCTTCGATGCGCAAAGCGGGCTTTTGATCAAACGAAAGTGCGCTAAACCTTCCTTGTTCTCCTACTGACAAATCTTCTGGGGCTTCTTGCTAAAAACATCTCTAGCAACTTCTTGTGAAATCTGCCTTTCCCTCTATTCGATCTGATTATATCTGTTGCTAATTCTCCACTGAAAAAGACTAATCTCTTTCGGCCTCCTATTTTCCCTCTAACTCACCCTGGAACGATTCTGAGCATTCCTCTTCCTACTCTAACTGCCAGGTGTCCTATGCTTGCTGTGATTAATTTTGATGGGTGCAATGGGCCCTGAATCTAATGAATGTTAGGAATGCGGGTGGCCTGGATGGCATTTCTCCCGAGTTTTGAGGAGTGTGCTTCTGAGCTAGCACCCTTCGTTCCTCTATACTCTCTATGTCTCAATACTAGCAGTTTCCCTCATGTTGGAAAGCTCGCACTGTCCAAGCTATTCAAAAAAAGGAAGCCCTCTGAAATTTAATATCGCATATAGCTCTCACTTGTATTCTATCTAAGATCTTATGAAACCCTTCTCACTCTACTTCTTAGATATCCTGGAAAACTCATTCCGATGCCGTTACTCCTTCAAAGCGCGTCGAGGTCTGAAGCTGGCAATTATACTTTATATCCTAACCCAACTTATGGTTTTTGGCTCTGAAATACAGGAAGACTGATGTAGGGCTTGCATATAAGCAAAGCATTTCCGAAGTATGGCAACTGCGTCCTGGCTTCTCCAAACTCACCTCTTTGGGTTTTCTTCTTCTCTTTGCTTACTTATTTCTAAAGCATTCTTTCAAATCGAACAATTTCGGCTGTTGTTGCTGGGGTGACTTCTTTTAACTGTCAATAGTGGTGTTCGCTCAGGGATTCGGTCTTTCTCCTACTTTATTCCTACTTTTCATGTATGATCTCTCACATGCATATCTAACTCTATAAACTCATATGCGATGACTCGACCCTTCATTCCACTCATTTCAATTCTGATCCATCTTTTACTTCTAGATTTGCTTCTCGTCTTAATTCCTTCTGATTTCTATTCCCTGTTCTGGATAGAATTTTCGGATAGGGTCGTTTCAACACCTTTAAAAATTCAATTCTTTAAAAAAAACCACTCTACAAATCTCCTTCTCCAAACACCTTCTAACTTCTCTCAAAACACCTTCTGACTTTCCTATCTCTTTCGATGGTTCCCTCGTCTTCCTGTGACAATGATAAACATACTTGGCTTAACATTAACAAAAATTGTTGGAACCCACATCCAACGGATGCGAGGGCGGTCTCAAAGATGCTGGAAAGTTGGTTTAGAGCAAGAATTTTTTTACCCACCTCCTAAAGTGGAGATATACATAGGGTTCTCATCGCTCTCGATATCTGGGGGGGGGGGCTCTGGTTTCACCGGCTTTTGGACAGGGTCGTGTCAAAGGCAAAAAGGTTATAAACTGTTTCTGTACTTTCCAGTTTCACTTGACCTCTATCTTTGCTGAGGCGGTGTTGTGTATTATTCTATCCTATAGGTCCGTGCAGCGGCAGGTGCTTAGGGAATTATCGTCACTGTACACCACTTACGACACCCTCGTAGTCACATAGGGGTTTTGATCGTGCGCAACGAGTTGTGTTGAAATTGGTAGCCCCAGGCTAGTTGCTGTGGTGCTCTCTTCGTTCCCAACCTCTGTTCTGTGGATTTCTCTCCCATCTTCTGTATTTCTGCTGATTTAATCTCCTGCACTTTAAGCCTGCGTTTGTGTTCATCTGCGTAATGTGCGCTAGAGGGTGAACTTCTGAGCGTACTACCACCCCTCCATGAATATGGCTCTGCCCGGTAGGTGGTGGTGACAACTGTAAAAAAAAAAAGTCTGGTGGGCAATTTAGCTATGACCGAATCTCCTATGACCATCCAAAACATCATCAAATAACCCAGAATCGCTCTTCGTTCAACATTACCTCAGGATGGCCATGATGTCACAACAACCAATAGACAAATTTTGAACCTTTTCATAACTTAATTTAACCATAAAATTTAGGAACACCACAAAGTTACATAGCTGATGAACACAGGTTCAACTCATTCAAAATTGCAACTCTCTTTCTCCTCTTATTTTCTCTTTCCAGACACCGCACCACACATTCACACACCAACCACTTGTTCATTTCACCGTTCCTTTATCTTTGTTTCACAGAAAGCAAATATAATAGCCTTTTCTATAATACATGCCATAACTCTCTCCGTCAACAATTTTTCTGACTTCATGTACATAGATTCATACATTTTCGCCTGAATAGATAGCAGGCAATACGGCGGAAAAGTTCTAAAAAGGTATGGCATTATCATTTGGCAAAAGATAAGTGGTA
>JABUQX010023815.1:0-39467 GCA_015478945.1 Trachelipus rathkii | reverse complement strand
GATAATAAATAATCTATATAAAAATAATAATAAAATGATAATAATAAAATAATTAATAATAATAATAATATAACTAATAATAATAATAATAATAATAATATAATAATAATAATAATAATAATTAATAATAATAATAATAATAATAGGTATCAGAATGACCTGAACTATAACTCACTAATAGAAATGTTCAGGAAATAATAGTACGACTGTATTCGACATTTAAATATTACTAATTTACAGTATAAAACTGGCAACCATACTCGCACATATTGTGAACTATATATACTATTTAATATATATAATGTATATTATATATATATATTTAAACTATATATATATATATATATACTATATATATATATATTAATTATAATATATACTATATATCATAATATATATATATATATATATTATATATATAATATATATATATATAAATCATATATATATAGTTATAACAAATGTTGTTAAATAAAATTGTATTTACTTTTCAGTGATGAGATTTGTGTTTTTATTCGATTCCTCTCAAGTAAGCAGAAAGTAACGTCAACTTCACAAAGGAGGGATGTAGAACCAGGAATACTAGTCTTCATATAAAAGAGAAGGGGAAATAAAAAGGAAAAAAAACATTTTTAGCCATTTTTTGAAAATAGAGCTACCACAGGATTAAGAGTTTTATCAAAAATGAGATGTCTTCATATGCAATGAACAATCCACACACCACAACAACATTTCTACACACACATACAACACCACACGCACACACAATTAAACACTACAACACTCACAAGCACGTGTCTATTCTGATCGATGGACCTGACATTTCAAAAAATTTCCGGCAAATCAGGTCTATCAAAACGTGACTTCAAATTTATAATCGAATCGCTAATAAAAGTTTTACAACTCTTCTCTCTCCTCTCCCCTCTCTCTCTCTCTTCTCTCCTCTCTCTCTTCATCTCTCTCCTCGTCTCTTCTCTCTCTCTCTCTCTCTTCTCCTTTATTATAATATATATGATATAATATATATATATAGATAATATTAATATATATAATATATATATCTATATATATATATATAATATATATATATTATAATAATATATATATATATAATTATACAGTATATATAGATATATATAATATTACTAATATATATTATATATAGTATATATAATATATATATAATATATATATATATATATATATATATATATAGTATATAATCTATATATATAATTATATAATTATATAATATATAGATATATATATAATATACTATACTATATATATATTATAATAAATATATCAGTATATACTATATATATATATTATATATAAATATACAAACTATAGTATATATAACTAATATATATTATATATCCCAAGTATATATATATTATGAATAAAGAGAGAGATTTCTATTTTGTGCAGGCCACATTAATAGCCAAGACACCATAAGGTCATAAGAGGCCATTTATGGGGCCATAAGGACTTGGCACCAGTCAAATATGATGTAATTAAAGAGATTAAATTAGAGGAATATCAAAAATTGCGCCACAACAGTAAGACGGATATCATATTGTTGTTTGTTAGAGTTTATTTGAATAAAAAATCAATATTAAGCACAATCTAACCTAAATCAAAAGCCCCAATGAAAGTTGTTGTTGTTGTTGTTGTTGTGTTTGTGTTGTGGGGGTGTGTGTTGTTTTGGTTGTTGTCGTTGTTGTTGTTGTTGTTGTTGTGTTGTGTTGTTGTTGTTGCTGGTGGTGTTGTTGTTTTGCTGTTGTTGTGTGTATTGATGTCATTGTTTTTTGCGTTGTTGTTGTTGTTGTTGTTGTTGTTGTTGTTTTTTTTAGCTTACCATTACGTCGTGTTTTAAAGTAAAAAGTTATCTTCCATTCCCAATCAAGCGAACTTTTGTTAAAGGACTTTTAAAACGAATTTTCAAAATTGAGTGATTTTTTCCCGTAAGTTCTGTTAAAGTTTGCAAAATAAATATTACTTCCTTTACTGATGCTTTAGCAATGTAATTCTTGTTACATGAAAGTATTAAGGTATAGTTTCATTTTTCATGCCGTTTTATTTATGAAAGAAAAAATAGATAATGTTCTATTGGACTAACCAATATTGAAAACTCAAATAAAAAAAATAAATTCATATTTTAGTTTAGAAAAAAAAAAGAATTTGAACTTTCCCCTTTTTCCCTTACAGAAAAGGGAAAAGGGTCGAATTTCCCTTTTTCCCTGCAGGGAAATATGGGGGGGGGGGAAGGGAATTCAAATTTTTTGTTTGTAGATATTGAAATATTAAATTCTTTTTTTGTGGAAAGTTAAAAAAGTAAAATTATCCATATAAAATTCAAAATTCTTCATCTACCAAAAGATGTTAAATTAAAATTGTTTACTTGTGATACTGTTTTAATTTTTTAAATTGTTTCAAACTGAAATTGTTGTTATGTTAATATTAAAATTTAAAATTTCAGTTTTACAAGTGGAAAAACTAGATTTAAAGTATAATGGAAGTAATCAGTATTATTAGTTTATTTTTATTATTATTATTATTATTATTATTATTATTATTATTATTATTATTATTATTATTATTATTATTATTATTATTATTATTATTATTATTATTATATTATTATTATTATTTTATTTATTATTATTGGTTAAAATAATAGGAAGGAGGTTTGAAATGGAGAAAACCTCCCTAGAAAAAGGGAATTTGCTTTAGCAGAAAGAGATCTCATGCCACTTGTACTAGATTAAGAAATGGGGTATTAAAATTTGAATTTCAAACAGAAGGCATAAAAATTTAAAACTAAAATCTTTCAAATAATGTTAGAAAAGATACTCAACTATAAAATTGAAAATAGTTGCGATAAGTTAATATATTAACTTAAATAAATTAAAAAAATAATAACAAATGTCAAATCAATAATAAAGAATCTCGACAAAGAATCTTATATAACTGGAATAAAAACTTTTTATCATAAATGAAAAATAATTTCATTATTAAAAAAATAGATATAATAGTTTTCTCGAATGGTCTTAAGAGGCAAAGCCCCCTTTCAAATAAAATATTACACTAGAATGTACCACGCAATGCAAAATCAAAGAAGTCTTACTATGTGCTTATGTATGTTTATATGCATGTAAATATATGCATTGTTATATCTGAATATATCAGTATTTTTAAATTTTTATGCATGTAAATATATTGTATTGTAATATGATATATCATATATATTATATAAATATATATTATAGATATATATAATATATATATTATATATATATATATAAAATTATATATTAATATATTTAGATATATATATATATTATACATATATGTTTACATAAAGACTAGCAATTTAGAAAGACAAATTAAAATAAAGTAAGATATCATAAGGAGATATTTATAATTCATTTTTCAAATATTATGCATTAAATATTTCAACTTATAAACTAGAATTCTAAGAGATCTATACATGTGGCTATATATATAATAAATATATATTTCATGCAAATATATATATATATATATAAATATAATACTAGATATATTTAATATGTATATATATATGTGTATAATATAATTTATTTAATATAATGTTTTATATATATATATATATATATATTACATGTAAATATATTTATAATATATATATATATACATGTAAATAATGTATATATATGTGTGCATACGTTTATTAATACGCATGCAAATTTATGCCTATATGTTTGCGTAAGTGTTTGTGCGCAATAAATATGTGTGTATACATGTGTATGTATATTTATTTATGCATGGTGAAGTATCTTGCAATTTTTTAATGAAAACGCTTAATTAATAAATATACTTCCTCAAATTCCTAAAATAGCGAAACGAGGAATAAGAATTTCATTCTCAGCTTTTCTCTCTCTATGGAATTAGAGCACAAATTAATATTAAAGAAATAATATTTAAAATATTAAAAAATTAAAATAATAGTAATTATAATCCTCGCCCTGAACCCCCTCCCCATAATAATAATAATAATAATAATAATAATAATAATAATAATAATAATAATAATAATAATAATAATAATAATAATAATAATAATAATAATAATAATAATAATAATAATAATAATAATAATAATAATAATAATAATTTTTATGATTATTATTATTATTATTATATTATTATTTTATTATTATTATTATTTTTTATTTTTATTATTATATTATTATATTATTGATTATTAATTATTATTATTATTATTATATTATTATTATTATTATTATTGTAGCGAAAAATTAGATGAAAGATGCTTTACAAATTACATGAAGGGTTATTCATATATGACAAAAAAAAAGTGTAGAGGGGTTTATATTATTTATAAGTAATTGAACTTGACAAACTTTAAATTAATTGTATTACACCTTGAATATATATATAATATTATATATATATATATTATATATATATATATATATATATATTATATATAGATTATATATAATATAATAGATTATTATATATATATATTTAAATATAATATTTAAATTTTTACTTATATAAATTTTTAAATACATAATAATAATATTGTATATATATATATATTGACTTTTAATTGTGCAAGTGCTTTCACATACTTATTTTCTTTATATCGTATTGATTTTTGCTCATCTTTTACTTAATAATCGGTTTTTAATACACTCTCGATACCTATACTCCGTAAAAAATCGGATCCATTTCTTATATTTCTCCTAATGTGCATACTCTGACCATCATCGATATTTTTTATTTATATTTTAAAAATTTTCGAAGCACTGGCCCTGAATTAATTGGTAAAATCTTTTCATGCAGATGAATTTTCAAAAATAAAATAATTATTCCACCCTCTACATATATAAAAATATTGACAAAATAATTTAGCATCAAGTTTAATTTTTTGGGTTTATTATTTTTTTCAACATAAGCCCATACCACAAGATGAGCAGTCCACATGATATATAATAATGGAACCTACTAAAAATCCACGAACAACATTAACCAGGATTAATCAGATTATACAATCACATTAATCAACTCATTATAGCAAAAAAGTGCAATCAGGAAACATTCTTTGATGATAAATTTTCTCTATAATCGTTAGATATAATTTCTTCGATGTATTGCCATATAACACAGCAAATTTTGTTAATTTATTACTCATACTTCTTACGCTAAGAAAATTATCTTAACACTGTCGCAAGCCTTACCAAGTCACTGGACTATCTCTCTCTCCTCACGAAATCAATCGCCTTTTGTACATTAACAACACCCCCTGCTCTACGGGGCAGAGCCCTATTAAAGGAAGGGGGTGTACTTGCGTCATTTAGCCGCTCTGAGAGGGAAAATGTAAAGATTTTAAGAGACGATGTCTGGATTGCTCTCCTATAGAGAATATGTATCAATTTAACAGAGAAATTTATAGAATGTTCATTATTTATTTGGATATTCTGTTAGGCTACAAGTATATGTGACTCCTAAACTTACCTACTAGACATCATAAGAGATGAATACTCTCTGCAAAAAAGGTTATGTATTAAATCCTGACTTCACAGTTAATGTAATTGAACTAGGTCTCACTCCTTGTTTATTCTCGAAAAAATCATCATCGGTATAAACTAGTTTTTTTTACTGTAACTTTTATACTATTTTTAATAAATTCTCTCTAATTATTATCTATGAAAAATTAACAAATCTCAAAAAAATTATGTACTGTTGGCTTAATTGTCCACGCTTGCACGTACATAATTAAAATCTCAACTTTCATGTCAATTATATGTTAAAATTGCAGGTTCCTATTCAACTTCTCACCTAGGTGTGTCTCTCAAAAGTATTATATCTAAAGTTCATTATAACTCTCAAAATTTTGTTCGGTTGCGTACCGTTAGCTCTGGAAGTTAATACTATACTATAACGTGGAGTGTATATTTAACAATTTTATATTTTTCTCTTGCAATCATGTTAAATTTCTTTCAATATATTTTTTTAACTTTGATATTTGGTGAGTATCTCTCCGAACCTATCTCAGAAACGTGGTTTAAACTGAGCCGAACAACCTCAGATTATTACTCTGTAACTGATACTCGCCGTCAAAAGCTATAAATATATTAATCAGTTTTTCTCATTATGTATCACATATTGTAATTTAGATATATGTCCAATAAACTCAGTTGCAAGACATTTTTTCAAAAAGAGAGAATTCATAGTCATCTCTAAATGTGGGCTTCTCAAACTCGATCTCATCTCTTGAAGGCGAAATATTGATTACGATTTTTTGTAAAAGACTATAATTTAGTTCGTATAAAGCACAAGGAACGTGAGGATATATACGCTTCAAGGAGTCTTCTCCTATGAGCTCTTGTGTCTAGCATGAGATTTCGGAAGTTTCTCATTCAGAGCGAGAGGGTCGTTATCGTCATTGTTCCAACTACATACCTTGAACTCTTCTCAAATTATAAATATTCTTTATTGCAAACAATTACCCTTGTAGATATTATTATTATTATTAAATTTAACACTAACAAAGTCTATGGACCTGAAGGTATTCTTCATGTGGTTTTTAAAATAGCCACAAGTTCACCCCAGTCAGAAATTTCGCAACATGCAAAAAATAATTTCCGTCGCCCCCTCACTCTCACACGTCCACATAACAATCATTATCCAACACGATTTTTTCGCGACCTCACCACCATTCGTCTCATCATGAAACTTTTTTTTCTTGTTTGCATGCGTGTTGTTTCGTCCATACAAAGATCGAGTCAAATCGGAAAATTGTAATCACTCTTCTCTTCTTTTTATTAGTTAAATAATACCTATATAGTTACTTTTTCTCGCCACAACTCAGATTCTGCATTCTCACTCTTCCTTGACTTGGAACAATCTCTTGGTTGTATCAAGACTTTTTTCTGTTTTTTCAGGCGAGGATAAATACTTAAGATGTGTCTTACTCTCTTGCCTTTAGCACACTGAGCCAAAATAAGATCGAACTCACTTATCACGATAAAGACGGTGCACATATGCCACCTATACCTTCACTAAGTTGATACGATACGACCTTGGAATAAAGTGTGTAAGTTAAACGTTCTAAAGCACCAGTATTTTGTAGAGTTTCAGGACTTGTACTTAGGCTCCTTCTCACATCATCCATCTTTCTCAGTCGACCCTCTCTTAACGTTGACCTCTACGCGCTCTGTATGAGGCGAAACATACAAAAAATTCCAATTCGAAACATAATATAGATAAATAGAGTAGATTCGTAAGTGTCATAGTGTGTGTGTTGTGATGGTATGTGCTCATGCATGGTAGCTCTCCTTTAAAATGTTATTAAGTCTAGAGGCTCCTGTGACTATATGGAGAGTTGCCTACTTCAAACTATCTCTGCTTGTATCAACTAATTTAGATCCATGTGTTATCACTCGCGACTGCATTTATATAGCCCGTGTTGACTAGCACAGATGAGTCACGATGAGTGTTGGTATCTCTCTAAGTGACAGATATTTACTACATTAGAAATGACTGTTCAACATGTATCCTTTTCATCCGCTGATGACCTATGCTCTGGTTTCGTCCATTACCTCTGCCCTTTTTCGAGAGAGGGCGACGTAGATCACACAAAAGCCCTCCCTTATATATCCCTTTCTAAGATCTCTGCTATCTTTCTATATAACATTGGAAGAACATAATTTTCCAGTGCACTGGCATATCATAATAATAATTAATGATTTATCACCATCATTAATAGTACATACTACCATAACTGAGTCAAAAGTATGTGGAAAATAACTATATCATGATGCGCTGTCTCTTCAATTCTGTTCATCACTCGCACACATAGCTCTCGTATGAATTTATATCACTTAGTGTCCTTGCATTTTTGTGATTTTAAATGTCGGATGTGTGCACTTTCTTGCTCATATTCTCGTGTTCATTTTATACTTTTACTCCTGTCTTTACTACACTTTACTCCCAGTCCAGTGCAATCATTATTACTGACACCACATTTATCACATATCATATAACTGATTAAAGTACACACCCCTATCTTCTTAAGTTCTCTGACCCACTGTAGGCTACTGTTTCCTATCTCCACTAACTAACTTCAATATCCCTTATGTGTGAGAGGGTGAGAATGAATTGCCCTACAATCGTATTCTCTAGTACGGTGTTTCGGATATATGAATGGCTTGAACTTATAAGGGACGTGTAGGATTTAAGTTGGGTTGGGTCTGTACCCTAATTACCAATACTTATCTCTTTGCTAAGGTATGCTAATGCAGGCCTTGGAGGAAGTATCTAGTGATCACCTGTAAAGCTTATTATGTCACTTCTATCTTTCGGCGAATTATGTTAATTGTAATCGTTTATATTATGGGTGATACCTTGGTAAGTTGATCAGAGTGAATAAATGTTGAGTAGAGAAGAGGAGAGAGGTGATGGGTGGATTGTATTTTAAGAAAAGAGTAACAAATTATATATGTATATATATATATATATTTATATATATATATATTATATAATATATATTATAATATAATATTATGAATTTATAATCTTTTCTATAATATTAGTGGAAAGGGAAACGGTGAAAAATGAGGGTGTGGTAATATATTATATATATATATTTATATATATTGTTGAAATGTATGTGTGTTGCTTAGGTAGTGGAAAAGGATAATTGATGATTAGGAATAGAGATATGAGAGGGGTATGAGAGAGAAGGAGTTGCAATTTTGTATAATTAGATAGTAAGTTGTGATACAGAGCCATTGGATAGTCTTGTGATTATATAATATATATAATATATATACTATATAGTATATATTATATATATTATATTTATTATATAACTTATATATATATATATATATATGTATATCATAAATATTTATTATATATATAGTATATATATATATATAATATATATATAATTATTATATATATAATATATATTATTATATTAACTCAATATATATAATATATATTATATTATATTATATATATATATTTATATATATAACTATATAGTATTAAAGTGTAATATTCGCACATATACTCTGAATTTATCTTAGAAATAATATAGAAGCCGTATCATTTAGTTATTTTGAATATACTGGACAAGGTATGTGTTGAGGAGAGTGCGATGGTCCATCTGAGAGAAATGTTGAAGAGAGTACGATTTTATTTGTTAGGGATAAATCTGAATGTGATGTTTTGTGGAATGGGTATATACGTGTAGTAGAGTGAGCTTCAGAATTGATAGTGTTAGGGAGACATTGCAATGTGATTGGATAGGTGATCTCAAAATTAAGGTATTTAGATTTAGTATAAATATTAAAGGATGATTTTAGGTTTCTGTAATGTGGCGATCCGAGTGGAGAGAGTTTGATAGAGGATAGGTTAAGAGATAGATTTTAGGTCACATGTAGTATGATATGTAATTAAAGGAATATAATTATATTTTAATATAGTTGAAGAATTATTTTTTAAAATTTTTAATAAATATTATTTTTTTGAATTTTCGTTATGATAATTTATTTAGAATTGAATAAACTATTGTAGTTTTGTAGTGGTTGAAGGCTAGTTATATAGTAGTTACTATAGTTTTGTATTGGTTGAATCAGTCCTATCAGTAGTATATTATTATATGTAATAATAATGATAAGTAATATATTATTGTATCTTAAATTATTTTTGGTTATATATATAATATATATATTATAATATATAATTATATATATATATATATATATATATTATAAATATATATATCTATATAATAATATATATATTATATATTTATATATTGTAATATATAAATATATATAATATATAATTAATATATATTCAGTTAAACTATTATTATATATATATATATATATATATTATATTATATATATTATATATAATATATATAATATTATTTATATAATACTCGTATATATATATATTATATATATATATTAATATATAAGTATATATATATATATATAATATATATAATATATATATTTATTATATAATAATATGTATATAATATATAATAATGTGTATATTATATATATATATATATAAGTTAGATATATATTAATTAGTAGTAGCTTATGGGGAACAAGTTATATAGTATATACTTGAGTTTATTAATAATTTAGGATATATATTATGGTTTGAGTTATAAAATGAGAAGGGAACGTAGTATTAGATATGCAGTGTTATAATTATAGGAATAATGTTTATAGTAAATGGTATAATGGAGGAAGGTGTGCTGGTGCAATTAAATCGTTTTATTAGATAGGTATTATAAATGTAAAAGGTAACTAGTCTATGATAGTTTAGCTCATGCTAAGAGGTTATTAGCTTATAGAGGGTATATTATTGTATTATACCGTGTTATACATATAAGTAGTTAGAGACTATGGTCTGGAATAAGATGATATAGATCTAAAGTTCAAATGTGTTATCAGTATGAGGACAATTCTTAATGGGCTAGTGCTAGGTGTGAGAAATGAAATTGATAAATTGAGGAATGACCATGTTATGGATTATATAGTTATTATGTTATAGTTATAGGGTGTGAAGAAAGAGGTAATGAGAGAATAATATGAAAAGTATGTTGATAGATGGTTTTAGGTCATGTGTGGAAAGGATAAAATGATAGTCGGCATTGGATTTAAGCGGATGTATAGTTGGGAAAGTGTTGTGGGAACCGACCGGCTTGAGAGACCAATGAAAAAGTGGATCGGAGTTCTAGCTAAAGGAAAAAGTGGATTGAAGGAGAAAATGTGAGTTTGGCTCAGGTAAGGTCAGTAGAAGAAATAGTGTATAATAGAGTGAAATGGTGCACTAGGTGAGTATTTGTGAGGGGTGATATGGCTGGTGGCCCACCTGTGCCAATGAGTATTACACTCGGTATTGTAAACCCCTTAACACTGTACGAAATTTACCTATAAGTTGATAGTGATTCACCTTTAAATCATGAAACATAAATGTCAGTGAAAAACTATCTATAATGTGAGTGGAATTATCTTGTACTTTTGCTCTCTGATTGAGTTCTCATATAATTAATTGGTAACTGATTAGGGGTAGCTTAGGTATAGATGCATGGTTGCTTTACTCTTAGTTATCGAACTTTTTGTTAATATAATTTCTATCTAATTGCATTTCTTATTTCCGATGCTAATGTTCACGCTCTTACCCCCAGTCTTGGGGAAAAAAAGGAAGTATTATAAAGGAAGAAATGATAAATATTATATCAGCCCTCTATTAAATAAACTATTATATATTACTTAATATTTAGAGATGAGATTAATACTCTATATCTATAATTATATGATAATAATTAATCAGAGTCAATCATCATTCCATTTACTAACTCAATAAAAATAAATAACTTAACTTTAAATTTTATTATTATTTACTCATTATCTTATATTTTGCTCGTTACTAAGATTAACAGGATCTACGTTTAGTTGCTTTTGGCAATACAGCATTCATTCTATCGGCTATAATTTTACTATTAGATCGTATGACAATCGTATTTCAATCTCAGACGTGTACATATATCAGACTCATTTCCTTTATGTTAATATCATTTTTATTTTTCTCATCTTGAACCAGAGCAACTGAGAATCAGGATTCAACGCTCGCAGACTAGAGGGATCTCTGCGATATTGACAGGAGCTTAACAGCTGCTCACCTTACAGCAGTATAAAGTACTTCAATCGTGATGTTTATTATTATTTTCCTCAAACATTTTTTACTTTTATTAAAAGATATGGTATTAATAATATAACTATTTAATATTGGTTTATAAGAAGAAGAAGCCATAAGAAAATTGTATCTTTCATGTTTTATAAGGAAGCACATTTATTTAACTTTTGTCACTTACTATGTTGGAAAAGGACTTGACTTTACTTAAATAATAACTTCTCTTTGGTTACTTTTTGAATGAATACAGTGATACTGGAGGAAGATAGATTTAAAGGCCAGAGCCCTCTCAAACTGTCATCCCCACATATAATCTTTTCTTTTAGTTAATTGTAATTAACATACGTATACTCCATTTTATACAACATGGTAATAACTACCCATTCAACTAACTATAGTGTCTCATATAAAATAAATAATGATTATTATTACGGAAGCTAAAAATAAATGATTAAATATTTATATTAGATTTAATACTTTTGATATAGATATTTGTTTCAATATAATTATATTAATTATATATATCAATATATAATTATATTATTATTTAATTATTAATTATTATAATTATATTATTATTATTATATTATTTATTAATATAAATTATTATAATTATTTATTAATAATTATTAATATGATGACTATTAGTAAACCTTGCTGTTTGGTTAGTTATTTAATTTCTTAGCGTATCAACTCCTTCAATCCTGATATTCGTACCTTCAAGTCACATTTATCCAAAGTCTTGCCTTAAAATAATGTATTTATGAGTGAGAGACTGCAAACCAAGTCTGCGTATTTTTTAATAAATTTTATAATCTTCAACGGTAATTACTCACTCAAATGTACGCAATCACTCCTCCCCCAACCATACTAATACACTATATTATGAGGAATTAAAAATATAAATTATAATCTCAATATCCTGTAAAATAATCCAATTGGGATAAAATAAGGCTATAATAATGTACATAGTAAATAAATATAATAATCAATAATAATAATCTATATGCAATTAAAATTATAAGTTAGAGAATTTAGAATAAATATCTGAAAAAAAATAAACAATGAAATGTAATATAATAAATAATTTTTTTTTTTTAGAAACAATAAAAATAAAAACTATCCAACTCTCGTTTTTACTAAATAATTTATTTTTTCTGACCCATTTGACTAAATCTCTTTTATTCTTGAACTTACATCCATCAGAAAGTTAAGTACTAATATATTATTATTCTGACTACCACCTCAGAAAGAGTTTAAATTCTTTATATTTCTGACTCCACCTCATAGAAAGATATATAAGTCTAAAATCTTTTATTCTGACTCCACCCAGAAAGAGTTCTCTATATAAAATCTTTTTATTCTGGACTCACCTCAGAAGAGTTCTAAATCTTTTATTCTGACTCCACCTTCAGAAAGAGTTCTAAATCTTTTATTCTGACTCCACCCAGAATAGAAGTTCTAAATCTTTTATTCTGGACTTACTCACCTCAGGAAAGAGTTCTAAATCTTTTATTCTGGACTCCATTACTCCAGAAAGAGTCTAAAATTTTTATTCTGGATTCCTAACCTTTAGATAAGAGTTCTAAATTATCTTTTATTCTGACTCCACCTCAGAATTAAGAGATTCTAAATCTTTATTCTATGACTCCACTCAGAAAAGGTTTACAAATCTTTTTATAATTCTTGACTCCACTCTCAGAAAGAGTTTCTAATCATTTTATTCTGATACCACCTCAGAAAGAGTTTCTAAATCTTATAATTTCTGACTCCATACCTCAGAAAGAGTATTCTAAATCTTTTATTCTGACTCCACTCATCGTGAATAGAGTTCTAAAATCTTTTAATTCTAACTCTCACTCTACATCATGAAAGAAGTTACTAAATTCTGTTAATATTCTGATATCCACCTCAGAAAGAGTCTAAATCTTTTATTATCTGACTCCACCTCAGAAAGATTCATAAATCTTTTATAATTCTTGAACTCCACCTCAGAAAGTAGTATGCTAAAATTCTATTTATCTGACTCTCATCCATCAGTAAAGAGTTCTTAAAATCTATTATATATGAACTCGCGACCATCAAGAGGAAGAGTTCTAGAGATTTTTTTATTCTAACTCCACCTCGAGGAAAGAGTATCTAAAGGTACTTTTTGACTGAGCTAGCCAACCTCAGAAGAGTTGCTAAAATCTTTATATTCTGACTCCACGGCATCAGGAAAGGAAGTTCTAAAGGATATTGGTAATTCTGACACACACCTCGAGAAAGAGTTCTAAAATCTTTTATGTTCTGACGTGGCCACCTCAGAAAGAAGAGTGTTCTAGAGATCATTTATCTGACTCCACCTCAGAAAGAGTTGACTAAATCTCTTAGATCGTAGACTCGACACCTCAGAAAGTTCTGAGAATCTTTTATTCTGACTCCACCTCGAGAGAGAGTTCTAAATCGTATTAATTCTGAATTCCACAGACTCAGAAAGGTTTCTAAAATCTTTTATTCTGTACTCCACCTCATAAAAATATTAAGAATACTTTGGTAATATTTTAAGATAAAATACGGAAGGAAGAAAAATCATATCCACCTCTCAGAAAGAGTGTCCTAAAATCTTTTTCTGACTCCACCTCAGTAAAAGAGTTCTAAATCTTGATATTTGCTGGACTCCACGGGCGTGCAGAAAGAAGTGCTGAAATCTTTGTATTTCTGACGGATCCACCTCAGAGAAGAGAGTGTAGTGAGCTATTCAGGGCGTCTTTTTCAGGCTATTCTCGCTATTCTCACTACTACAGAAAAGAGTTCTTTAAAATCTCATATTATTTACTGATATTCACTTACAATTCATGTTGAGAGTTTTCTAATTTTTCAGAACTTATTACGAAACAATTAAATCCATCCATTAATTTAATAGAAGACTACCTTTCAAAATTGTTAAACACTGTTATTAATCTAATCTCTACTTTGTGATATTCTTTAAATTAACAGGAAAAAAATGGCTCAGACACCAAAAAATAATTCAGCAAATTCAGAAAAATTTATTTCGAAAATTTCATAACACTCGAAACTAAGATTTTTTCAATATATCACACACGAACTGGATCTTAAACGAAATAAAAAGGTGAATTTATAAAAAACTAATATAACCATAAAATTTCATAATTAACAGTCTCTAAAATAGTAGTCCTGAGCAAGTAAAAAGCGTTCAATCCACCACAATTCTTCACTCAAAACTTTAAGTAAATTTGTTCTAGGTGGCTCATGTACAAATTAATATCTACCTTCTCTGAGACATCAATAATTAATGATTACTATGCTAATTGTAAAATAAACTCTAGGTAAATAATTATAGGTAACTGAACAAAATAATCACTATAAATATTAATAATATTAATTACTCAGATAAATTCTTTTCACAATTCAAATAATCAAAAGCCTGACTTAACCATATTAAAATAAATTTAAAGTTAAATTCTTCTCTTATATTTTCACTCTCCACACTTAACAGAGGAATGTTGAGATTAGAAAGAGGATTTTGTGAGAATTTTATAACAAGAGTTAGTGCTATATTCGAATGTATTACTTCTGGGACATGCATCTCCGTGGTTACATAGCGCAAAGCTAGTGTAACTTTAGAGTCACGTCTGACTAGAGACAATAAAGAGATCATCCTCAGAAAAAAGCAGCTCCTATTGGGTGACAGCAAGACTCTGCCGAACCTCTACTTACATAGTAGCATTAAATTGTGAGTATTCAACGACTCGACTTCCTTTACGTCAGTCCCAGAAAACTCCATACTCTCTCGCTTTAGAGCATAACGATCTAGGTACCACACGTCGAGACGGACCACCGTCGACAAATACCGGCATAATTCTGCTCGTACACTTCAGCAGAGAGTGCGTATTGAAGGGTTCATCCCTTGGTCCAGAGGTGGGCTCCAATGCTCTGATATACCCAATCTCACACCTCGGCACATATCTCGAGCCTAACCTAAATTTATACAGCCATATTACTCTTCTACTTTTCTGGCGCGATATAAATACATACATTTTTCTCTACGCTACCAGAAAATTTCTCTATTAAGGCATGTGCATACATGAAACAGTTCGAAGGTCTTCCTTTCAGGTCAAACGCCAGCACTTGCAGCTTGCTTTCAAACCCAACAGGGTTGGCACCCAAAAACCAAACCAGAACAAAAACCCACCAAAAACCCAACTTTTGGGTAGCTTATATCTCTTCTCTCTACTTAACATCTAATTGTTTAAGTTGTTAAACAACACTGTAAATCAAAGATCATAGTACCCATGGGTTCCCCGGCGGGAATCATGATGATAATGGTTGATGTATGATTTTAAAGATTTTTTGTATTTTGTTTGATTATATCTAAAATTGTCCGTAAACAAGAAATTGATCTGTGATATGTATATTTGTATGCTTTCCTCTCTGTGAAGTTGTTTTGGTTTGCTTAATGTTCTTTTTACTCATTGGGCTAAATATAAGTATTGGGATTCAGTTTTTGCTCAGAGACGATCCCTCTCCACATTAAAATGCCAATAAAAAAGACCTAGTGTCTTCATTTGCAAACAAGTCACATATAGGTTGCCCGATATCCTTCGTTTCTTTAATTGAAAAATAGTTGTAGATACACAGCGCAATGGAAATTTTTTGATTTTTTGCAAGCGCTCTTATTTGTTTGAATCTTAAATTTTCATCAGCCTGTTCTCTATCTAAATTAGTTTCAAAAAAGTATGGACTATTTAGTCATATAACAGTAATGGGGGTAACTAATGCATTGTTGGTTGCAGAATAATCCTTTTAGACTTACTCTGGTATTATTTTTTATGATTTTCATCGTAGTGTACCTCTATAAATGGTTTATATACTCAAGCATCTTCCCTATCCACTATTTACTTCAATTAGTGACCCAAATCGGTATAAGAATTACTATTATGCTACAAAAATAATGTGATCCTTCATATATCGATGAATAAGAAAGGTTGCGGATGTTATCAAACTAATACTTACCTTCATTGTGCTCTCAATCCATAGGTACATACGGGTACTACATTTATTTTTACCCATTTCATGATCTCTTTATATTTATGTAGTATTCTCTATCGTGCAGTAATTGCAAGAGAACTTGTTTGAGCTGGCAGCTTCTTCAAAATCCTTGATGCACTGTCCACTCTTATCAATTCATTGACCTCATTAGCTCCTACACCTCGCACACTCCGAATAAGTAATATAAGGCGCTATTTCGAGAGACTCAATTCTCTTTCCTATAATCATAATACTACTCCACTAGAATTAAATATATATAAGATTTTAATGTCATAGCATTTGTAATTTACATTAAGATAAAATATTCAAATATGATTTTATCAAAATATACCTAATAAATGGGATATCATATGAACATCACACAAAGACTCAGAATATGGAACAACCATAGAAATACACTAACGAGGAAATAAGACCTATATTGAAGAATTTTTTTGAAATAAACGATTTATATTAAAATATATATATACCCCAAGGAGCATCATAATAATTCCCTTACACTCTATATACAACCTTAACTTTCACATGTCAAAATCTAACCTCACACAAAAATCAGAACCACTACACAAAATAACAATAACTAATCGCTAGTAATGAATCAATACATAGCTATCCAATACACACCAGCTAATTTTAAAAATAAATATAAATAAATATAATAACAACATAGATACTATCTAGTATCCCTTTCTATAATCTTCAACTAAATTACAATCACCCAAAATTATACAGTTTTAAACTGGTGTAATCTTGATGAAATATGAAATATCAGCTTTCACTCAATAATCTAGTCTAATCTCTAATTTACTAACTAAATCACTAACAGGACCTCTGACCTAACTCGTAATTAACAAACCACATAATTTATCCTATACCTATAATAACATTACTAACCCACTAAACATAAACCACCTCCTCAAAAATCATCTAGACTTAATCACTGTAACACACATATATTAACCTCTCAAAAACACATATGAAAAAAAACAACTTCTAATAAAACAGGTAAATTAAGCATTTCTATAGCATCATCAATAGTCATAGTAATTATATATATATATATATATACTATATTTATTATATATATATTTTATATATATATTATTTTTATTATATATATTATATATATATATAATATATTAATTATATATATATTATATATTATATATATTATATATATATATCTAATATTATATTAATTATAATATATATTATATTATTATATTAATATATTTATTAATATTATTATATATATATATTATATATATTATTTATTATTATATATATATATTATATATATTTAATAATTTTATTATATATATATAGTATATATATATAAATAAACTTTAGCTTGAAATTAATAATAATTTATTATAAAATAATAATCAGATAAATAACATTGTACTTACTAAGACTCATCTATGATACAATGTTTCTTCATATATAAAGAAACTATTTTTAGTAAGTTATGAAATACTTGTATTATATTTTATTTATTTTGTATATAGAAATTGAATATTTGGTCTATTTCACATCCTAAAAAAAGTTTTTCTAGATCAAAAAAATATACAAATAACAAATAATTAAAACTCTCTCAATGCTACATTAATTGAAGAAAGCAAATCTGGGTTGTTTTTTTTAATGAAAACCCGGGTTTTTTGTCTTCAACCCTTTGGTTCTATTATATTACCCTCAACACACTCGTTCACACCTTTTATATCAATGCCGCTTAAGAGCAAATACCGACTATCATTCAACCATTAACATGCTCAAACCATTAATACAATATTTATTTCATTTTTCTCTCTTTCATTTATACCCCTTTCTTCACACCACACAACTCTCTAATCGTTCATTTCCTCATTTATAACAGTCTTATCTCAAGATCGCAAACTCTCGTATCAGATTCAATTGTTTTCATCCTTGACCACATTAAACTATTAGTTATCATACTATTCTTAATTTCCCATGACCATAGTCTCACTACTATACACGAACACAGGTACATAACATATCTCACTCACTCACATCAATGTAAGACCCTATATGATTTAGCACTCAAGACTTAGTCCTTCATTTACATTCCTACCATTAACTGATTTAATTAAAGCTGCTCGATACTCACAGCTTTCAATTTCACAACTTTCCTACTACATTCTGGTCATTCGTTCCCTATCCTTTCTCATTATATTATAATTCTATTTTATATTGCCAAATATTATATCTAATAAATCATATTATGAATAAATTCAGACACATGTTCCAGGTGCTCACCTTCACCATCTAACATAACTTCTAACATAACGAGGACTGTTCCTCACTCACAACCATATCTACGTTTACTTTCATATCTATCGTTTTACTTTTCAAACCCCTCTCTTTTACACTTCACTGACAAATCTCTATTACAATTCCCTCTCAACTCACTTACATATATTCGCCACACAATAACCAAATCTTAATCCGTGATTACATATAATTAAGGTAAGGGCACCTCTCACTCATCTCCATCTCCATCATGTTTTCAAAACCTATTGATGCCTACCCCCATTATTTTCACTATTAAATAAGTATTTAGGAAAATTAATAAGACTAATAATAAAAATTCCATTCAGGACAGAGTGCTACTTCAAAAACCCTTTCTAAAGAGTCCTTTGATCTGTACTGTACTTTTTTTATTCGCATACATCAAAACATAATTTCAGTGAGTAAAAATAAAAATAGTTTTAAATTTATCAGGAACTTCGAAAGTGATTGAATTACCGTACATCAATTTATTTCTCAAATTAAGCATTCCTCATCCTTAAATATCAAAAATAAAAAATAAAATAAAATTAATCTGGTCATTAAATTCAATTTTATATAATAAATTAACTGACAATTACAGGCTCTATTATATTTTATAATAAATTAATATTACCTAGCACTCACAGGTGATATTATGGGTGGTTGTAATTAGGGTATACAAGAGAGTGCTTATCAAGAATAAAATACCACAAGGAAAAACTACCAAAGTAAATTAAATTAAGTTTAATAATTTAATTAAAGTGACATGATGAAAATTTGTAGTGCATCACATATAGAGGTGCCTACAAATACATGAACTACTTACTCGTAAGGTAGATGGTAAGTCACTCTGCAAACAGTTCATTCGAATAAGAACACAATATCCAGAATAAGTTGCCAAATGCATAAGCGCAACTAGTTTTAACTTACCATTGACATGAACCCATTCACAATCAAATCCAAGAACATTAACAGCCGCAACATCTCTGTAACAATTAAAAAAAAAAAATAAGGATTTAAGTAGACGTAAGTCCCAAGTTAAATATTACAAACATATACAAGGGTGGGTCCAGTTGAATCTATAAGTGTCAGCAACCACCTCTTTAATTTAAACCATGTGACTCTCTAGTACTAAACACCGTATGCCACAGGAGCGATAACTTTTTGCACTATGCATATGTTGCGAGCCGAATTAATATTATTATATATCAATTATGATATGCATATAAAAATATATAAAAGGTATTTTTAATTATGCAGTTTCAAATCACCTTTCCTGCGTTTGTCTTCATACACAAAGAAAGTTATCACTTTATGTAGGTGCCTATACGTTAGAGTCACTAATATTATAATAGGATTTATTATTTGCTAATAATATTAATATATTAAGTATTATATTATATATAATATATATATAATATATATATATATATTAATAATATATGATATATATTATATATATTATATATATATATACTTAATATAAAATATATATAATATCTAATATATATATATTATTAATTAATATTACATATAAATAGAGATAGAGTGAAAGTACGAGAAGTAATCGAAGAGATAATAAGTAAGAGAGTAAGAGGCTAGTGTTATTAATATATACTTATTATTATATTTAAATTAATATTAATTATAATTATTTCATAATTATAATACTATTAATATTTTGATATTTGATTTTAATGCGCTACTTATTGACAAACATAATTATATCTAATTATATTTGGTCATTGTATATGCATTTATGTAGAAATGGAGTTATGGATTTTATTTTGTATATATGATACGTATTATTATGTATGCTATTACTCTAATTAATGTGCAATATTCTTCCTATTTTGGCGGTGGTTTATTCCAGCAGGTGAGATAGTTTAACTTTAATTTATTATGTTAATATGTATAATTTTTCTTACTGTTAAAATATTATAATTTATTAAAACTTTTAAAAAACTGTATTGAAGTATAATAATTATATATAAATAATATCACTATTATTGTAAGTACATATAATCTTATATATATATAATGAGAAAGTAATATTATTATAATAAAAACGTTTATATATAAATTATAATATATTAAATATATAATAATAATATTAAATACAGTATATCAAAAATTAAGTTTACTTAAACACTATATATAAGTTAATTGATATATATAATATCTATTTATATATAATATATATAATATAATTTAAAGAAAGAACATATAATGAAGTAAAGAATAAATGCCTTCTCTGGATTCGAACCAGCCGCATGTTGCGCGTGAGGACAATATGCCGGTGCTATACAACTGAGCCCATCCCCCAACCCATAAAAGTTGGATTCAAAGAACATTATAAGTCAACCGGTTACCGTCAAGGCGACATCACCAGGTGTCAGGCCTGGTCCTATATCATTCGTTCTTAATCAATTCTATAATGTATGTTTTATTGCTTCGCAATCAGTAATGATGTTAATTATATTTACAGTTCGTTGAATAAATTGAAATGTAACTTATTAAATATATTGAAGACATTATCTATTATATAGATTTTATTTTTTCATACTCAATTACCTAATCCTTAGTGAATGATACTTAGCTGAAAATACGCTTCTAAATGATGCATATAACGCATATAATATAGTATGCAATATAATGTATGTTTTATTGCTTCGCAATCAGTAATGATGTTAATTATATTTACAGTTCGTTGAATAAATTGAAATGTAACTTATTAAATATATTGAAGACATTATCTATTATATAGATTTTATTTTTTCATACTCAATTACCTAATCCTTAGTGAATGATACTTAGCTGAAAATACGCTTCTAAATGATGCATATAACGCATATAATATAGTATGCAATATAATGTATGTTTTATTGCTTCGCAATCAGTAATGATGTTAATTATATTTACAGTTCGTTGAATAAATTGAAATGTAACTTATTAAATATATTGAAGACATTATCTATTATATAGATTTTATTTTTTCATACTCAATTACCTAATCCTTAGTGAATGATACTTAGCTGAAAATACGCTTCTAAATGATGCATATAACGCATATAATATAGTATGCAATATAATGTATGTTTTATTGCTTCGCAATCAGTAATGATGTTAATTATATTTACAGTTCGTTGAATAAATTGAAATGTAACTTATTAAATATATTGAAGACATTATCTATTATATAGATTTTATTTTTTCATACTCAATTACCTAATCCTTAGTGAATGATACTTAGCTGAAAATACGCTTCTAAATGATGCATATAACGCATATAATATAGTATGCAATATAATGTATGTTTTATTGCTTCGCAATCAGTAATGATGTTAATTATATTTACAGTTCGTTGAATAAATTGAAATGTAACTTATTAAATATATTGAAGACATTATCTATTATATAGATTTTATTTTTTCATACTCAATTACCTAATCCTTAGTGAATGATACTTAGCTGAAAATACGCTTCTAAATGATGCATATAACGCATATAATATAGTATGCAATATAATGTATGTTTTATTGCTTCGCAATCAGTAATGATGTTAATTATATTTACAGTTCGTTGAATAAATTGAAATGTAACTTATTAAATATATTGAAGACATTATCTATTATATAGATTTTATTTTTTCATACTCAATTACCTAATCCTTAGTGAATGATACTTAGCTGAAAATACGCTTCTAAATGATGCATATAACGCATATAATATAGTATGCAATATAATGTATGTTTTATTGCTTCGCAATCAGTAATGATGTTAATTATATTTACAGTTCGTTGAATAAATTGAAATGTAACTTATTAAATATATTGAAGACATTATCTATTATATAGATTTTATTTTTTCATACTCAATTACCTAATCCTTAGTGAATGATACTTAGCTGAAAATACGCTTCTAAATGATGCATATAACGCATATAATATAGTATGCAATATAATGTATGTTTTATTGCTTCGCAATCAGTAATGATGTTAATTATATTTACAGTTCGTTGAATAAATTGAAATGTAACTTATTAAATATATTGAAGACATTATCTATTATATAGATTTTATTTTTTCATACTCAATTACCTAATCCTTAGTGAATGATACTTAGCTGAAAATACGCTTCTAAATGATGCATATAACGCATATAATATAGTATGCAATATAATGTATGTTTTATTGCTTCGCAATCAGTAATGATGTTAATTATATTTACAGTTCGTTGAATAAATTGAAATGTAACTTATTAAATATATTGAAGACATTATCTATTATATAGATTTTATTTTTTCATACTCAATTACCTAATCCTTAGTGAATGATACTTAGCTGAAAATACGCTTCTAAATGATGCATATAACGCATATAATATAGTATGCAATATAATGTATGTTTTATTGCTTCGCAATCAGTAATGATGTTAATTATATTTACAGTTCGTTGAATAAATTGAAATGTAACTTATTAAATATATTGAAGACATTATCTATTATATAGATTTTATTTTTTCATACTCAATTACCTAATCCTTAGTGAATGATACTTAGCTGAAAATACGCTTCTAAATGATGCATATAACGCATATAATATAGTATGCAATATAATGTATGTTTTATTGCTTCGCAATCAGTAATGATGTTAATTATATTTACAGTTCGTTGAATAAATTGAAATGTAACTTATTAAATATATTGAAGACATTATCTATTATATAGATTTTATTTTTTCATACTCAATTACCTAATCCTTAGTGAATGATACTTAGCTGAAAATACGCTTCTAAATGATGCATATAACGCATATAATATAGTATGCAATATAATGTATGTTTTATTGCTTCGCAATCAGTAATGATGTTAATTATATTTACAGTTCGTTGAATAAATTGAAATGTAACTTATTAAATATATTGAAGACATTATCTATTATATAGATTTTATTTTTTCATACTCAATTACCTAATCCTTAGTGAATGATACTTAGCTGAAATTTTGCACTCTGAAAAATACCTCTTCGAATATTAAGCTTTATTAAATGCAATATAATGTATGTTTTATTGCTTGGCAATCAGTAATGATGTTAATTATATTTACAGTTCGTTGAATAAATTGAAATGTAACTTATTAAATATATTGAAGACATTATCTATTATATAGATTTTATTTTTTCATACTCAATTACCTAATCCTTAGTGAATGATACTTAGCTGAAAATACGCTTCTAAATGATGCATATAACGCATATAATATAGTATGCAATATAATGTATGTTTTATTGCTTCGCAATCAGTAATGATGTTAATTATATTTACAGTTCGTTGAATAAATTGAAATGTAACTTATTAAATATATTGAAGACATTATCTATTATATAGATTTTATTTTTTCATACTCAATTACCTAATCCTTAGTGAATGATACTTAGCTGAAAATACGCTTCTAAATGATGCATATAACGCATTATTTGCGCCCGTCCTAAACTTGTGAGTAGACCGCTACCTATACGTGACATTCTTTTTGCCCCCCACGGAAAAAAAATTTTCAGGTTAAATCAAATCTCGCCTACTCATCCGTCCAAACGTTGGTAAACGATCTTTGGAACAGCCCTATAATTCATATATTAAATATATAAGTCTAGCAGGAGTAGTTGAGTAGTTGTCGAAATTCAAACATGTTTCTTTATCATGCTTATATATATATATATATACTAACCTTTTGGTTACTATATACTACAGCTATTTAGTTGAATCTATATAGTAAAAAAAGGAAAATTATCCATAGAGTAATACTAATATATGATATAAGATAGATAGGTGGAGTTTTATTTTTCAAATAAGCCCCTTTGTACTTTAATATTTATAGTTATTAGTATATATACTATATGATATATATAGTATGATATTATTTATATATATAGTTACTAGTAATATATATATATATTCTATAATATTATATATAATTTATATAATTATATATATATTAATATTTAATATATATTAATATATATAAATAATATATTATATTATATATATATTATATTATAATATATATTAATATATATATTATGATATAATATATATTAATTATATATATATATATTACTAATAATATATAATATATATATATATACGTTATTAATCATATATATAATATTATGCGATATATATATGTATTAATATATATATTAAATTATATATAGTATAGAGTATATAATAATATATATTATTAATATGATATATATTAATATATAATATTATATATTGTTATATATTATAATGTTATATTATATTATATATATATAGGTATATATATATTTATAGACTCACTAGATCTGATTTCTATATAGGTAAAATAATATATAAATGATTATAAATAATAAAATTTTTGCAGAATTATAATAATAATATATATATAATATAATAATAGAACAGTTACAAAGTCATAATTGCTAGGAACATTCTGCAATTAAAAAATGTATGTCAATAAATATAATAATTAAATAGATACAAAACGCTGTCATATATGTGTTTAATATTTAGTATTGAAAAGAATAAATATATAAATATATCTAATTATAACATTTCATAATTGAAACTTGTACTATAATATTCTAAATTGATATTAATTACTCTACTTTTAATTTGCATCCAACGGTTTGAATTTAAGCCGTGCATATGTTATATTATATCATCACACACACGACCTTAAAATTTGTGTAGTATATTTGAATAGTGAGCTTATTATACATAGGTATAATATAAATAACGTGAATAACTATTGGTGGATATATATTATGATTAGGTACCCATATAATGCTGGGTCATGTAATATAATATATGATAGAATAATGTAAATAAAAAAATAAAATATAATAAATAATAGTAAATAATAAAAAAAAATATATTAATTATCTTACAATAAAAATAATCAAAATAGCTAGCTAAATATGACGATATACAGGTAATAATACCATTTTTGGAATCCTCTAAGTAAAAATTTACACATATAGGAAATAATGATATATAAATAAAAATATAAATTTTAAATAATTATTATTTTTTTTTATGCTTTATTACTACATATTACTATGCCTTGATTTTATAAAAATCAGTGTTGGAGCGGAGAGAATGTTTTATTCTGACATATATCTACCCGTAGGGGAGTGGGCGGAGGAGAACCCCCTGCGACACCCAAATTAACCAAGAGCGGGGGTATCCGGAGTATCACCCTCCCCGGAAGGTGGGGAGGAATAAAATTACCTATCCACTCGTAGTATTCCCGGAAAGGACTCGAAGAGATCCATACTATAGATACTCCTCTATCGGAGACAGTATAAATATATAATATAAGTACTTATATTATATATATCATAATATCCACTTTTGGGATGAAAGAAATAAATAGTAATACAAAATAAAAAATATAAAAATTCAAATTTTTTACAGAGAAATGAATTTATTTTTTTTCCGGAGAAATCAATATTTAATTAGTTATATTAGTTTAAACCTCAAACCACTCTTCCTATCATCTAATCTCACTACTATCCAAAATCCAAGTAAGAACTTTCTCTTCTAATTTTTTCCATTATTTTTTTTAATTCTTTTTTATAAATTCAGTTACCATATCTTCCTAAATCTTTTACCGAGATTATCGGTCTCGCATAATAATAATGTTTCCATTTCATCTCAAAATATTTATTCAGAAATTTCTTTATGACTTTCTAAATTTCCCCCGTACTACTTACTATCTCTTTTTTTTTATTTTTTATTCTTTTTTTCTTTTTTTTCTTACATTTTTCCGTGGACCAGCATTTCGCGCACCAGCATTCTCCCAGCAATTGTACTCGTCCGTTTTATCCTGTCTCTTGTTGCAATGCTCTATACTGAGTTTCTGTGTAAGATAGCATATGAGCGGCTATCCATAGACGCCTGGGAATCTCCGTATCACTCATTAGGGTATCTATCTATGTCTCAAATATATGTAGAAAATATCTACCTCCTCTATATCTCTCAGATGGACCTTATGATTCATTTCGTTTTATTTAATTTTTCGTATATTATATATATATTATATATACTTATATAATATATCTATCTATTATATATATATATATTATGATAATATATCTACTCTTTTTCTCCAAAAACTTGACCTGGTGCAATTTCTATCTATCTAAGTATCTATCATTATACTATATATATATGTATATTAAATATATATATCTATTATATATGATATACTTTATTCATATATATATATACTATATATAATATATTATATATAACTAATATATAAAAAATCTTTATATATAATATATATTTATATATAATACTATATTTTTTTATATATATTGGCTGGCTCCAAGCGCAGGGGCTGAACCGTGGGCAATCGCTCTAGCGGGGCCCCCGGCCTTATAAGTGGCCTCTCTCGCGCGCAAAATCGCAAGGGCTAACATATTGTATACAGACGTCCCATATCGCATCTCGACTCGCGCAATATATATCTATATCTAGTATCATAGTATAAATATTAGTATATATTATATATATATATATATATATATATAATATATATATATTTACTTTATATATATATTATATATATATATAGTCGTATATATTTATATATATTAACTCTATATATATATATATTAATACTATATTCATGTGCAGATTTAATACTTTTATAATCTCGTGTATGTTTTTCTATGCACAACACCGCCCAGGGCCTCACCCGCAAAGTCCTAGAACGCCACTCGGTATAATATAGTATGGAGGGTAATATTTCTATTAATATATGAGATACTATATATATATATCTATATAATATTATAAATAATATTATATATTAGTAGCTATATTATATATATTGTATATACTATAATCTATATATATACCTTATATAGTAGATGAAATTGTAATTGACTGTTATCATATTAGTATATATATATATCTATATATTTATATATACTATATACTAATAATAATATATATTATATTATATATCTATATATATAATATATAAATTATATTTTATATATATATATATATATATACTATCATATATATATATAACTATTATATATGACTATATATAATATATATTATATACTATATATATATATATAATATATATATATATAATCTCTATATTTATTATATATATATCATTATCTATATTACTCTATATATATATATTATATATTATATTCATATATATTACTAGTAATATATTATATATATATTATATATATATTAATTTATAATATATATCTAGTATTATTATAATATATATTATATATATATATATATATATATATATATATATATACTTATATACTATATATAGTATATATATAATAATATATATATAAGTATATATATATATATATATATTATTAATATATTATGATTTATATAATATATATATACTAATATATTATATACATATATATATATTCTATATAGTTTGCAGTATATAGCTATATATAATATATATATATTATTACTATAATATATATATATATATATACTATATATATATATATCTTGTACACTTTGTCGTTTGTAAGCATGGAACATAACTTTTCCTCTCTTGTCCTTCGTAATGGATCGTTGTTTAACATAGCCTTCACCAACAGCATCCACAAACCCTCCATGCATGTCATCAAATTGGTTTCCATCTTGATCATCTTCTCCCTATGACTCCAGTGGGACATTAACAAACCAAAGCTGATTTTGTCTTTTCTGTTTTATTATCATGTTCTTTTTTTTCAATTATATCAACTAAATTGTTTTATTCTTTCTGCATTCATATAAAAATGCAAGTAATACTTTCCTAAACTACATTTAAGTTACGGTATCCTTCTTTATCATCTATCTTCTTAAGTTCATCTTCACACCTTCCATCAAAATAATTGATGCTAAGAATATATATATATTATATATATTTATATATACATATAATATTAGACATTACATATATATATATATTATATTATATATAACCTATATATATATTATATATATATAAATATATATATATATATTTATTATATATATATATACATCTATATATATATATCTATATATATACTATATATATATATATATATATATATTACTTATATATATATTTTTACATCATATATAGTCTATATATATACCTATATATATATATATCCATTATATATATATATATATAATATCTATATAATATAGTATATACTATATAATATATATATATAACTACTATATACTATCATAATATATATATATATATTCACTTCACTATCTATCTATTATTATATAATATATAAGTAGAGATAAATAACATATAACAGTAAGATGAGGTGTTGTCGATGTGTGTGGTTTATGGTGCAAAGAAGGAATAGGCTTTTTGGGGATGAGGTTATTAGGTAATGGGAGGAGGTAATGGGGTTGAGTGAGAAAGTTTGAAGCAAATGGTAATTTCTGGTCAGGTAAAAGATTGAAATTACTAGTGGAAATGATCAAGAAGAACGGAAGGCGAGATGGTGATTGATGGTTGGAAAGTTGTGTAATAAGCGTTTATAGATGGGTATAGTTTTCCAAGAGTTTGGAGGAGAGGCGGTAATAGTACCTCTATAATAAGGGTAGGGAAGAAAAAGGGAACTGTGATAATTAATATGGGAATAAAGGTCTATTGGTTGTTGAGTCGTATGTAGGGAAAGGTTATATTGCTGTATTTTTGGTCGAAAGAGTGCGTCGAGTTGACTGAGGGATTGATTGCGTAGAAGAACAAGGTGCGGTTTAGGAAGTGGTAGAGGAATGTGTGGAATCCAATCTTACATTGACACAAATGTAATTTGAGAAAAATGGGGGAGAGAGAATAAATTATACTTTTAGGTTTTGGATTTACACCACAAGGCGTAATTGAACAAAATGAGTACGCTTAATAGGCTCGAAGGCTTTATGGCAGGTATTAGGTGATTATATGGTGTTGGTGGGTAGGCTTCTTGAATTTGAATCAAAAGTATGTAATGACGATGTGAAAGCTGTTCTGTGTGAAGACAAATAATGGTGTCAATGGGTGGATTGGTTTAAGGATTAATATGCCGGAGTGGGCAGGGTTTCTGTGCTTTATGATATCCTCCTTGGTTATTCCAATTTATTGTTATACTGGATGGGGTTTATTGAAAGAATTCGAGGTGGGGATTCCAGGAAATGTGCTGTTAGCATGAATGGAAGAATGGAGAATGATGGAGGGATTGCGCCTTACCTATTATATGCCGGGCATGAATTTGGTTTCTGTGGGGCGATCTGGAAGAGAGTTTGAGACGCGATTGGTAGAGAGTATTTGGGCCAGGGTATAGTGTAAAAGGAGGGGTTTGAAAGGTTATGAAAGTAGAATAGAGTACGGTTATGGTTGTGAGTGGAGGACATGTCCTCATCTGTCTCGACAGTGTGGTCATGTTAAGTGGTGAGCAGCTGGAGCAAGTGTCTGAGTTTAAATATTTAGGGGTAGTATGTTGGATGAGAAGGGAAGGATTGAATGCGGGAGTGGTAGGCTCACGCGCCACACGACTTTCTGTGAAGGGCAGGAAGCGTTTGCTTGGTGGCAATTAAATCGGTTTGGTAGGATGTCAAGGGACTAAGTCCTTGAGTGCGCCTGGGTCCTTGTTACATTACGGTCAATGTTTGTTACCTGTGGTTATTGTATGGTAGTTGAGACCATGGTCTGGAAAATCAGAAGTATACGGATCTACAAGTTCAATGTGTTCAAGTTTGCATTCTTAGGGATGCTAGGTGTGGTCACGATTAATAAAATGAGGAATGAATCTATTATAAGGATGAGGGTGTGAGGAAAGGGGTAAATGAGAGAAAAATACAGGGGTAAATGAGAGAATAAAATGAAAGTAAACTTGAGATGGTTTGGTCCATGTGGAAAGGATGAAATGAAAGTCGGTTGGTTAAGCGGATGTATAGTGGAGAGTGTGTTGGGTCTAACCGACCGGCTGGGAGACCGGAAGGAAAAGTGGATTGAGTCATGGAACGAATGTCTGAAGGAGAGAAGAAAATGTGAGTTTGGCCGAGGCGAGAATTAAAGGTGCATGATAGGAGCAGAATGGTGGGTTTTGTCGGTATGGGGCATGGTTGTGGGCCCACTGGCCAGGGGATGAACCGTTCTCACATATGTGACCGATTTACCACTGAGTTGAGGGTCCGTCGGGTCGCCAATGATGCTCTTAGGGTGGGATTTTTTTCTGTTCTGCTGACGGGAGCTGTACTCAACTAACTTAATGGTAGCAGAAGGGTCGGCGCGGGTACAAGGCTGGGCTTTATCTTCTTTTCGAAGGACGTTTGTCATGTTCTCAGCTACCTGCTTTTCTTTTTCCGATTGGCTTGTTAACAGCTGCCACCTTATCCCTCGTCCCCAATCCTTGGGCAAAGAAGGAAGATGAAGAAGAAGAAGATAGCAAGAAAATATATTATATATATATATATATATATATATAAATTTTTAAATTGTTTATTATATTTATATACGTTATATATATAACTATATATATATAATATATATATATATATATATATACTGCAATATTATATATATATATTACTATATTATTATATGATATACTATTCCCTATTTATCACTTATATATAAATATATATAGTATATATATACTATTATTCTATATTTGAATCAGTAATATATAGTCTATAATATAAACTATATAATATACTCTCTATATATATATGATGACTATTATATATACTATATTATATATATTAATATCTATGTATATATATATATATATATATATACTTACTATATATATACTTAATATAGTATCTATTTTATTATATATATATATATCAACTCTATAATATAGTATATATTATATATTATATATACTATATATATATATATATATATATTATTATATTATATATATATATATATAATGTTATATATTATATACTTATCTATTTTATATTTCAAAGAAACGACTAGAAAATACACTAATCTACTATATATATATATATATATATATATATATATATATATTATATATATATATGCATATATTATAATATATTATATATATAATATTTTTATAATATTTTTATATGATAATATATATTACTATCAATACTTTTTATTTCTAATTATATTATATATTATATAATATATATATTCAATAAATTAATTAACAAAAAAATTATATATTTATTTAAGTAATATATATTACATGAGGGTATACTATATTATACTTATATATATATATATATATATATATATATATTATATAATTTTAATACTATATTATATATATATATTTATGTTGACTTTTCTTTTAATTCGATTTAACCATGACTTAAGTATTGATACTAAAATTCTATACTCAAACCAATTGTCCTGCTATTTGTTTCTCAGCTAAACTCATTGCCAATACAAAACTAAAGTTTTTCCCTTCAGAATCAAGCCAATCTAGCCATAACATCATGAGTAACCCCCCAATTTTAATATGTTATTTTTCTACAGTCCTCGGCAACTCCGATAATTTTTCCTCCTCCTATGATAATCTTATTAAGAGGTTGACTACCCTGGTGAGTAACACACAAACTAATAGATAACTTCCCCTCACTATAGATCACTATTTTAACTGGGTTTACCTCTCTTCTGCCTCCGCGCCGCATCTCTTTTTGCCACCAATCAGATTCTTAATTTATTCTCAAATATTTTCCAACAGAATTTCCCTGTTTCAATCATCCGAGCTCTCCGTGTGCTTACTCTCTTTAAAAAGCCATTTCAATTCGGGTCACTCACAATAGCAGGTGTCGGTTTGAACCTCTCTTGCTCTAATTGCAATATTTCCTAAACAATATGGCTATCTATCTATATATATTATATAATTATATATATATTATATAATATATATATATAAATATATATATATATTTATTATATATTTATATATATCATATATATATTATATACTATATATATATAAAATTTATATTTTATACTATTATAATATAATAAAATTTATATATTATATATATATATATATATTACTATATATCATATCTAATTAAATATATATATGACTATATCTTATATAATATATATATATACTATTATAATATATATATATATATATATTGACTCATATTATATATAGGTATTTTTCTATATATATAATATAGTGCTGGTGACAGTAAATTATTATTATTGTTCCTATTATTTTTATTATCATGATTATATTTTACGATATCAAAAGAGGCATAAAATCAATTAATATTCTCTAGCAATAAAGAGGGTAACTAGAAAGTAATTATTGCGACTTCTCTCTCCCGTCCCGATTCTTTGCGTATGCTTTATTCAGGAAGTACTGAATCATACCTACTCAACGGCCTTATAATGGTAAAAAAAAAATTAGCAAATAAGGTTAAAAGAATAAAGGTGTTTTATTATATATATATCTCTATATAATACTATATTATATATTAACTATATATATTACTACTTATTATATATATAATATAGTAATAGTATAATATACTATATATATATTATACTATTATATTATCTTAGTATATATTATACTTGATAAATAAATTATCTGTTTTTCATTTCTAAGTATATATATAATATAACGTATTGTATATACTATTATATATATATATATTATATATATATTATACTATGAGTATATATATATATATATTATTATAACTATATAATACTAATATACTACGTTTTAATTAAAAAATAATATTACATATATAATATTATAGATATATAGTATGATATATATATATTATATTTATATAATAATTATAATATATATATATATAGATTAATCTATAGTATTATATATAATATATATATATATATATATACTCTATAAACTCTATATATATTTAACATAATAATACTTATGTATACAAATGTCGTGAAATGATGATGAGGCGTAGGCTCATCAGAGGTTTAAATAATTTTTTGAGGGTACTTTTCACCGCTCCCAAGTGGAATAGGTAACAAATCGAATATAGTAGTGAGTCTCACACTTTGTTAATAATACAAGAAAGTTGTTTAAAAAAGTTAAAATATAATATATAGTATCTATATGATATATACTAATATTAATATATATATACTTTATATATATATTATAATCATTAATTATCTATATATATATATATATATATATATATATATATATATATATATATATATATATATAATATATATATATACATATATTATATAATAGTATTCAATTGTAACAAAGAACATAAATGGGAAGATTAAGGAAATACTGGCCTTTTCCGGGGATTGAAGCCAACCTCGCGTGTTGCGGAATAGAACAATATACCAATAAGTGAGCAATTCCTCCCAACCCAAAAGAAGAGGGTTAGAGAATGGCTCAGTTGTAAAGCATCGGGTATATAGTCCTCATTCGCACACGCGGTGGTCAATCCCGGAGAAGGAAATATTTCTATAATCTCCCCCATTTAGTTCTTTTGTTTAACAAAACATATCAATACTGCGAATATATGCAATATTATATATATATATACTATATACTTATATATATATTATATATATATTATATATATATATAATATATAATTATATAATACTATATAATATATATATATATATATATATATATATATAGTTATATACTATATACGGTATATATTTATATACTATATATATATTATTAATTATATATATATATATATTTATTATATATTATATATATATACCTAACTATATTAATATCATATATTATTATATATATACTATATCTATTACTATATTATATATAATATACTATAATATAATATATATATATACTATTATATATATATATAGTATGTACTTTTCATACTATATATATATACGTAGTCAGGGGATCCATATTTATTGCAACGAAAAATGGCAAAATGGGACCATCGCAGAATCTAGGACCTTCGAACCAGCACATACTCTCCTAGCCGCTTTTTACACCTGCCCCTTGTCGACCTTTTTTTGATGAGCCCAAATTTTTTAACCTAGACTTGACCTTTTTTGCGACCTTGACCTTTTTTTCGACCACCCCGTTTGAATTTCTCTTTCTCTCAATTCGGGTCCCCATTTCCATATTCTTTTTGAACGCCTACGGCATTTTGGGCAGCCTAATTTTTTGGCAACCCTAATTTTTTGGGCAACCCTAAAATTTATTTTTGGTCCAACCCTATATCTTCTTTATTACGCGCCCCTTTCGAAGCAACAAAGGGCGCGCCGTAAAACGGTTGCCCGTCGTTTTAGCACCGTTGTTTAGCTCGTACCTCTCTCCTCCTCCTCTCCACCCTCCCTCCTAATTTGTTTTATCACAGATCGTGTTTTGGCGTGCCGAGCCAGTCCTTTGGTCTTCCTATGTGGTCGAGTTTTTTTGCCTCACGGTAATTTTTTGGTTCTTCATTTTAGGGGCTCTTAGCCTTTTTGATGTCTTTTATACCATTGTTTGACGCAAATTGAGATTAATTTCACCCATGTTGCTCCTTAGGCATAACTTTACCATATGGGTTCATTTTTTTGCCTCAGCCTGACACGAGAAGTAATTTCTTTATAGGAGAGCCCGATCACAAAAAAACCTTTTGGTCTTTTCCTCTGGGGTCATATGTATTTTTGCCCCACGGTAAAGTTAATCTATGGAATAGGAGCCCGTCTTTCTGCTATGTCTTTATCCCATATTACCGCCTTGGTGCTTGGTTTGCACCACTGATATTATTTCGGTGCTCAGCGCTACATCAAGATTAGCCTTTGCCACTTCCGCCAAATAACAATGGGTCCATTTAACTATTTGTTTCTGCCCCTCACGGTATTTTTTGCCCCGGACTCCCTTTAGTTGTGGCTCATGAAAGCTCGCGTAGATTTTTGAATGGATGTCTTTACCTCTTTGTTTTGACAACATGATATTTAGTCGGTCACAATCTATAAACAACGGCGCGGAGACGAAGCACACTACACACACACACAACAACAACCAAAAACCACAAAAATCACAAGACACACACTACACTACACTTACGACTTATATCATACATTCACTCACCTGGCCTTACACTTTCCTCCATAGTATACTTGCACTATACATTTAAAAACACTATACATCGGACACGTCAACACACGACTGAACTATTACCTACATCCTATTGATCTTCCATGGGTCGACAAATTTTGACCCCAGGTAGCATTTTTTGTCCCACTATTCTCCTTTAGGGACTGTAGTCCCTTTTTTGATCTATAGTCTTAAACCGGTTGTTTGACCTAATTAAAGATATTTCGAGAAAAATAGCTTGACCACGTTTGCCAAGATTATACCCAAGAGGTCCAATTGTTGACCCCACGCTACACTTGAATGGCTTTTGATGAGTTCCCAATACCGTTAAGAAAGTAGTCTAGGTGATTGTTCTATAAGTGGGTTCTAATGATATTAGATGGAGTGCCAGGTGAAGTGCCAGTGAGTGCCAAGTGAGTGCCAATGAGTGCCGAATGAGATGCCTAAGTTGAGTGCATGAGTGCCAAGTTGAAGTGCAGTCTCAGACATAGAGTGCAATGTAGATGTGACCAATCACATTACGTGGACCCACAAACCTGAGTGATCCAAACTTTTTTATTCAAAGCCTTTTCTTAGCCTTTAGATCCTTGTACCTATGAATAGCCATTCTAATTATCATGAGAGGTGTCGCTCCGACTCCTAGGTTATAAGAGGCTATGTATGCGCATTAATTGGTGTTATTATTTAATAACAAGTTGCTAGGTGATCTTCCCTACTATAGAAGGATTAGTCTTTTTCTGATCACTTATTAGGCCTATATATACTTGGCAATACAACATACACCTATGACACCTTATACACATTCTCTCTCATGAAAACTGTATTACACAACTTTGACACTATATTATGTAAAGCAACTTACACTCACTCCATAGAGCATACTTACATTAACCATATTACACCTACCTCACACCTTGCCCAGGTACAACTTTCACTGCTTAACACTCACAAAACTACATATGAATTTATTATATCCACTCTGATAAAATTTTCAGAATGCCTCAATTTGATGCCCCAGCATAAATGCCGCAGCATTGATGCCTCAACTTATGAAGGTTCATTGCTTAGATGACTTATCTTTGATGAAGTCATCTTTGATACCAAATATCCTATATTGCTGAATCCAATATTTGATGACTTCATTCTATGATGGTATACCCTCAACTCCACTGCGCCAGAGACTATAAGAGTTAATATTAAATAGTCTACCCCCTATGTTTATAAAGCTGCCCACCAGGACGACGCAGCATGATCTTCTCCCCCGCAAAGGATGGAGGACCCGCACCCGTAGGAGGCCCCGCACCCCGCAGGTGCGACCCCTTCCAGCCAATAGAAAAAATATAATATAGCTATATCAGTTCCATCATATCATTATTATTTCAATGTACACTAAAAACTATTTCAACATATTCTTTCTCAAATAATACTATGAAGTCAATCTTCATTTTTTATTTCATACTATAAACATATTTTTATAAAAAAAAACATTTCTGCAACCTGAATAAAACTATACTAAAAGCAATTACACGGACCTATTCATTTAAAACCACATATAATATTTTAATTAATTATTTATTTTTATATCTTTATATAACTTTTTATACTTTAATACTTTTTTTTTAATATCAATTTAGAATTTTTAAAAATTGTAATGATAAGATAGAAATTTTTGCGAAATAATATTTCTAATAATTAAAAAAAAAATTATTTACTAACGGCAATATCGAAATTTTATTAAAAAACATTAACTATTAGTAAAATTAAAGCAATATATATACAGTAAAATCAAATAGTAGAATGATTTAATAGAACATACTTTACTGAAATTTATAATTTTCCAATAATTTATCTTCTATTATATATATTATATATATAATTATATTGATTATATTATATATATGATATATAAATAATCGCATCTTTTATTTGTTGGAGGAGCTGCTATCCAATTTGAGCCGAGATTCTGGTTGATATATATATATAGTTCTGAATGAAATGTCTCAGTTACGAATCCTGTGCTCAAGGTAATGCGGTAAGTCTCTTGTCGGAATGACTCTTGTTATGTGATATATGTCTAGACACACACATTATATATATATATATATATATATATATATATATATATATATATATATATATATATAATATATATAGTTATGCTTATATATATATACGCCCTATAATATATATATATATTATAGCTTTTAAACTGCTTTATAACCTCATGTTTTTTTAACTGCTTTAATAACATCATGTTTTACTGTTTTAAACTCATAAATGTTATTACTGCTTTAACTATATCAATATTTATTTATGACGTATTACTATTACATACAATAAAGCAGTAATCAGTAAATCAATAGAAGGTGTTTACCATATATATAAACCAAGAGGGTGATGATAGTAATAAATTGCTCACTTTTTGTATCTTAACTAGCATTTCTGCTTTAACTTCTCATGTTTTTACTGGCTTATTAAAACTTCTAATGTTTTACTTTAGCTTTATACCTCATATGTTTAATCTGTTTTAAGATAAACATCATATATTTAATTTAACGTTACATACTTAAAGCAGTAAATCAGTTAAAATCATTATAGGGTGTTTACCTGATAACACCTAAAGGGGGTGGATTTTAGTAGATGCTTTTGATTTTTATCAATATCTGATGCTTTTACCTAGCTTTTAACTCATAGTTTATTACTATTGATTACGTTCGTGAGCGTTATATATATTTATATATATATAATATTATAATATAATATTATATGTGTATAAACACTTATATATATTATATATATCATATTATTATGATATATTATATATATATATATATATATATAATATATATAATATATATATATATATATATATATATATATATATATACTATGATATATATATAGTATTCGTAGACTGTAAGCGGTAGTGTAAACTTCGATTTCTCTTTCGAATGATAATTTATCGATGTTTCGATAGACTTCCAATGCAATTTATTATTGACATTTTTATTTTTTTTTTTTTTTTTTTTTTTTTATTTTTTTTTTTTGTTTATTTTTTTTTTTAAATGGTTACGCCTACTGGTAAATTTGCGCAAGTATACACAGTTCAATCTGCGTCTACTGTTAACAAATCTTATCATAATCTTCAATGTTTTCCGACACTAACCGAAAGCGTTAGATATGGCATCGCTTGTTACGTCATCATGCATGGGTAAGAAAATATTTTTAAAAAAAAAGATAATCAATAAAAATTCGATTTTTTCGTCATAG
>JABUQX010023814.1:12500-14204 GCA_015478945.1 Trachelipus rathkii | reverse complement strand
ACATGAGCCGTCCACCAAAGGGTAAGACAGAATCCATCAGAGACACTTGCCTCAACAAATGAATTATGAGAAACCCTGAGAAGGAAGAAAACAAACAGTGAAGCCTCATGATAAGAAGATATGTCATAATGAATAAATTGTATAATTGCTATATATTATTAAGATATCACAATTTTAAACACACCACTTCTTTAGGCTTTCCCCTGGTTCTTTCGTGAGGGAAGCTTCCCCTCGAGACGTCATCAAAGGAAAGTCCCCTCAGTTCCACCTAAAAGAACCCTTTAAAAATCACGAGGGTTGACGTTCAGTGAGCAACCGAAATTTCAAAAGGTGGACGAAGAAGGAGTAATAAGAGATAAAAAACGAAGAGGGAGGAAGATGGTTGAAGAGAAGGACGAGAAAGTGGAGAGACGAAAAGGAGTATCCGTTAATCGAGGAAGGGGAAACGTCGTGTCGAACGAATGTCAATCACGGCATTTTTATACCAAATAAAATGGCATTCCTCTCTAAGGGTAAAATAAATGCCTTCGTGGGCTTCAAAGCATTTCAATACCTATTTCCTAAGACATTTCTTTTTATGAAAATGTACCGAAACTACTTTAGTCAATCGATGTATTTGTCATTTATGATAAATGTGTTTTCTGGTCTATTTAAAATCTATATTGCATGATTACCTGCAACCGAAAGAAATATTAAGCTCACACGATAATTCTTAAAATCAAACACACACACACACACACACATATATATATATATATATATATATATATATATATATATATATATATATATATATATATATATATATATATATATATATATATATATATTATTATATTATTATTATTATTGTTATTATATATATATATATTATTATTACATAATATATATATATATATTATTATATTATTATTATTATTATATATATATATATTATTATTATATTATTATATTATTATTATAATATTATTATTATTATTATATTATTACATATTATATTATATTATTTATATTATATATATATATTTATATTATGTAACATATTATATTAATACATATTATTACATATTATTATTATTGAAAGAAAGAAGAAGAATTATTAATATTATTGTTAGTATTATTATTATATATATATATATTATTACATATTATTATTATATATATATAATTATATTACAAGGTTATTATATATATATATATATATATATATATATATATATATATATATATATATATATATATATATATATATATATATATATATTTTTGACTCTTGTCAAGACTGAATTCATTAAAATAAGAGGAGAAGAGACAATGAGAAGAAGCAGAGGAGAATGAAGGAAGCTAGAGTTGTAAATCCAAGAGGCCTTATTCAGTAAGGATCTAAAGATTTGAAAAGATGTAAATGCTTCATGAAGTACTGAACTAGTTGTATAATGTTTTAAATTTAAAAAAAAAAATAAATAAATTATGAAATACAACGTATGGCTGTGATTTTAATCTCATGGATTTGTATTTGGAATAAATTATTCGAGATCCATTCGAATCGGAAGGAAAGTCAAAGTAAAGCTGCTCGCTCTTCTTTATCAAATGTATTGACTAAATAATTAGTAAACTTCTTATTCCTGCTTCTGTGATACATCTACAAACTTAAAGGAAAATTAATTCTATATATATATATATATATATATATATATATATATA
>JABUQX010023814.1:0-7500 GCA_015478945.1 Trachelipus rathkii | reverse complement strand
TCGATTTAAAATCTATATTTCATGATTACCTGAAACTTAAGCTCACACGTTAATACTTACAGTCACACACACACACACATTATATATATATAATATATGATAATAGCATGCATATAAATAATAATATATATATATATAATATATATATTATATATTATATATATATGATAATATATATATAATATATAAATATATATAATATTCATATATATATGTAGTATAATATAAGTATATTATATAGTATATATATGATATATCAGTAGTTATATATATATATAGTATATAAATATAAATAAATAGGTTATTCTCAAAATATTTATATTGGATCGATAATTATAATACTTAAAAAGTCGTTGAAAGTACATACTATATAGTTTATTAATAGTGCTATGTAATGCCGATTGCTGATGAATAAAAGAAAAATGGATGGATAACCATTGGGATTTATTCTACTACGAATAAATGTGTTGAGAGGCCGCTTGGAAAATGGGAAAAAGTCATTCCAAAAGGCAAGGAGAGCCAATTTCAATAACATCGGTGTGACCTTTTACCACCAGGCACGAGAAGAAAACTGTAATTGAAAAAAGGAGCAAAGGCAATCCCAAAGCGAAGTAATTTAAATTTGGGTTGTGTGGAAGTGATAGTTGATCCGAGCGAACAAACTTTTAATCACGAAAAACAACACAGAGGCTAATAAAGTATGTTGTTGCAATGTTATTCTTTTTTTCTTCTTCTTTTTTATAGTTGATTATATAAACAAGACTCAAATTTCCATTTCCGTTTCTGCTTCCAATGAGATTATTTGTCATTAATTGTTGAGTTTAGCGTTCTGCTTTTAAAACCGACTCAACGGGCTGAATCCTTGTCATTTGGTTTTGTGGTTTTTTACATTGGAATAAAATTCATTCGAGATCCATGTCGACTCGGGAAGAAGAGCCAAGGTAAGAGCGGCTTTTTCTTTATGACAAATGCTTTTTCCGTAAATGAATTTAGCAAAACTTACTTATTCCTGGCTTCTTGTGATACAATTTAGAAAACTTGAAGAGATAACTGTAATGTATGTTGATACCTCTGATTATTGTGAAAAGAATATTTTTAATTAGATCGCTTCTCTCTCTCTACTCTTCTCTCTCTCTCTCTCTCTCTCTCTGCATTCTCTCCATCTCTCTCTCTCTCAAATACTCCTCTCTCTGCTGGCTCTCTCTCTTCCTGCGTCGTTCTCTCGTTCTTACATGACTACTATCACACTATCTTATGGAACTATTAGAATGTCTAATTTGACACGTCGTAGCAAGGATGAGAGTATTGCGATTATTTGATTCACTGTTAAATTATAAGACATTTATGATTAAACATAATAATTTTCTCTCCACTTAATCTCTTTATATTTAAATATAAGTCACCTGTAACACTATGATTCTACATGTGCTTAGACTTACCAGTGCCTTATCTGTGTATTTCAGTTACATGCTATGATACTTATAAGAGGATACTATAGTTATATATTCTAGATTATAATAAATATAACGAAGTTAATGAAATTTATGGTGATATATTAGTAGGTACTATAGATAAGTAAACTGAGTAAGTATCAACATATACAAATATCGCTATACTTAAATAATAATGGAGGTCCATACTTATTGAAAATTAATATAATAATAATAATATAATCACAATATTATATATACTGGTATATATATTATGATTACAGTATAGGATATAGTATTAAGTTATGTCTAGTTCTATGGCGTCCGTTGACACATAAACACCTAGATTAGTTCCAATATTGCTATTATTAGAGCACCGGGTTATGCAAACCGAGCAACCGAAATCGAACCGGCATCAGTATATCCTGGCACATCCAACACTTCTAAAGTCTTCTGTGCTTCTTCTTATTTTTCACTGTCATCCTGTCGCTCGTTCTTCATTTGCTGACGCACATGAGAGCATTTCGTTTTTTTCGGGTCTTGAGGCCCCCTCCCTGGGGGTCCTCAGACATCATTGAGGGTTCCAAAACCTTCAAAGTCAGATTCTGTGGGTTGATAGGTTGATAAAAAAAAAAACATAGAGAAAGACTTTTCTTGACCTATTATTTGCATATTTCAAGATTTCAACTGCAGCTCCGGCTCCGGCTCCGGCTCTGGCTCCGGCAACGGCTCAGTGCTCCGGCACATGTGTCATCCAGGTTCCGATTTCTTCTACAAATTCGAATTCTTAGGGGCTCAGCATTTCCTTGGATGGTCGTAGCAGCGTAAAATCGCGTTACCGGGAAGGTAACAATACCAGCAGTTGGGGTAGTAAGTTTGAAGGGATACATTAATGAGAACTCCCTAAAAGGAGGGGAAAAGTGTGGCTTTTAGAACTTGTGCCTAGCCCCTCCCCCCCCCGATTTCTGTTCACAATAGTAGTGAGGAACAGAGGAGACATATAACTGTGCACACCTTTTATACGTAAACGTCGGCAGTTTTTTGCGTACATGAGTGCCTACAGCCATGTATACGCCTACATACGTCCATGTGCATATATACATTATCAAATTTTTGTTTGTTGTTTAGTCACACACATTCTGTATATATATATATATATATATATATATATAAGTAGCTATATATTATTATATTATATATATATATATATATATATATATATATATATATATATTATATATATATATATATATATATATATATATATGCTATTTATATATAGGTCAGCCCTTAGAAGAGCCAATAACTATCTCAAAAACCGGGTACCAGCTACCAGGAAAAGGAATACATTGTTGAAATGCTGGTCCACTTAGTGAAAATAAAAAAAAAAAAAATAAAATTAAAAAAATTATATCTCAAAAACTACAATAGCTACAGCGAAAAGGAATACATTTTTGGAATCCTCGTAAAATTGATAGGAAAAACAAAAAAAAATAAAAAAAAAAATTATTGTTAATAATTATAGTAATATGATTAGAGGGCCTATTTAGAGACCTTTTATTGGTTACTTGTTAAAATAAATAGACTTTCTATTAAATTTTGCTTTTTTTTTTAACTAAAGAATACCCCAAGGGTATACCGCACCGATGGCAGGAGTCTCGGCCTGAACTGCGGGTAGGGACTTCCCTGGCTTGGGAGGGTCTCCGGAACCCCGCTCTTTGGTATTTGGGCGTCGAACCCTCCGTCCTCTTCACGGGGTATGGAAAACGTCCCCCCCTATGTTCCCGTCGGCTCGAGCCCCTAAAAAGCCTTCTTACCTTTACAAATAATATATATATATACTATGTCCCAGCACCTCCCAAAAAAAAAATAGCCAATTTTTATGTTTAATTTTTTTTTTTTTTTTTTTACATTTTCCGAACCAAAATTTTACAAGGATTCCAAAATGTATTCCTTTCTGTAGCTTTTGTAGTTTTCGATATGATTTTTTTTTTTTTTTTTTTTTTTTTTTTTTTTTTTTACAGTTTCCTTGGTAAAATTTTGCCAGGATTCCAGCAATGTATTCCTTTTTCCGGTAGCTGTAGTAGTTTTTGAGATATAGATTGTGGCTCTTCTAGAGGCTGGCCATATATATATATAAGATATATATGTTTTTTTGTTGTTGGTATTAGTATATATATATATATATATATATATATATATATATATATATATATATATATAGATAAAGAGTATATATATTGGTTTTTGTTTTACTTTTATATTTTTTCATATATATATATATATATATATATATATATATATATATATATATATATATATATATATATATATATATATATATATAGGCTTATATGTATTTCATTAACAGCAAAATATAATTTTTTCAATCAGATATCTCAAAACTACAATAGCTACAGGGAAAAAAAGAATACATTGCTGAAATGTTATCTAATTTCTATTAAGAAAACAAAAAAAAAATATATTCAAAAATACAATAGCTACAGCGAAAAAAAGGAATACATTTTTGGAATTCTTGTAAAATTTTTGTTATTAATCTGTGTAAATATTAAAAAATATAAAAAAATAAATATTATTATTTTTTTTTTTGCAGGGGACATAATATATATGTATATATATAGCAGCAGCAGTAAGAGCAGAGCAGAGCAGTGCAGCAAAGAAGGTTGAGTTGTTATATATATATATATGCTATGTTATTATATTGGTGCTATATATATATATATATATATATATATATATATATATACATTTGTAATAGTACACGGCAATGTAGGGGGCCCGAGCCGGGGAACACAGGGGGGACATTTTCCATACCCCCGTAGGGGGAGGGGCGGAGGAACCCCGACACCCAAATACCAAAGAGCGGGTTTTCCGGAGACCCTCCCCGGAGGAATAGTCCTACCCTGTCGTTCCCTCGGAAGGCCGAGAGACCCCGACTCCTGCCATCTGTGCGGTATACCCTTGGGGTATTCTTTTATAAAAAAAAGCAAATTTAATATTGTAGTAGTTTTTTTTTTTTTTTTTACATTTTCCGCACTGAAAATTGGACCAGCATTCCAAAGCAATGTATTCCTTTTCCCTGTAGCGCTATTGTAGTTTTGAGATATGAGGATAATAAGTATAAGAAATTTTTGCTGTTAATGAAATACATCTTCCCATATATGAAAGATATGGCTGTTGCTGGCGGCTATGGCATACATGCTGTTAGCTGTTGGCTATGGCTGGCTGCTGGCTGGCGCTGGCTGTTGAGCAGCATATATATGATATGAGGCTACATGGTACTAGCGTTGTTGCTAAGGGTTGGGCTACAAGTTAGTGCCATATATTATTGAAGGCTGGCGTTGCTGCTGCTACAGCAAGAAGGCAGCATATTGTTATATATACATATATATATATATACATATTATTTGATATATTTATATATATTATTAAGGCTAGTTGTTGCTGGTATACATAGAAGAAGAGTTATCATTGCTGTTGGCTATATATATGATATTGCTATTTATCAGTAGGAGGGCCTTATTGAAAAGATTAGAAGGAATCAGTTAAGAAAAATAATTACATTTACAAGTTAAATAAATATATATTCTTGAGCTTTCGTTCCTAAGCTGGAACCTCCTTCAGAAGAAGTATATTATAAACTAACATGAAAAAAAGTAAAAATTATTTAGTTATGTAATATTTTAAAGATTGGATAATTTAATTTTTTTTAAAAATTGTGTGGTGCTCAGAATATTATTTTTTTGTATTGTGTCTATGTTATGTCAATGAATTTTCGTTTTTTTAGATTTTGTACATGTAAAATAGGTGTCATTTGGTTAATGTTAATGGAATGATTATAGGTAAAGCGATAGAGTGTCAGGGAAGAATTTTGATTGTCGTGTAGAAGGTCATGTTTGTGTTGATAAAGGCGGCGTGTAAGATCATGGTTTCACCAATGTAAAGGGAGTTACAATCCTTGCAGGGAATTTTGTAAACACACTGGGAGAGTTCCACTTGAGGGATGGGTTGATAAATGTGTGGTTTAAGGGTTTTTTTAAGAGGGAGGATATCAGAGGAAGTGAAATGTAAAGTTGGAAAAATATTTAATGTGGTTGAGAATTGAGGTAGAGGAAGGAAAGAGTTAGAATTAACGGGGTGGTTAATGGGAGGATTGTAGTACGTTTTCTTTGCTCTGTTTAAGGCCTTATGGATGATGTGAGAAGGATAAGAAAGATTTTTGAAAGTGGAGGTTAAAAAGTTGAGTTCAGGTTGAAGGTAGGAGGGAGAGCATATGTGGAAAGCACGTAAGAAAAGGGAAGAAAGAGTGCCAATTAAAATTAAACCTTACATTATATGAGGAGAACCAGTGTATGTAAGAAGGGTTGGATGTAGGTTTTCTGTAAATAGTGAATTGGATGATATTAGAGGTGGACCAAGTCATGAGAGTATCTAGAAACGGTAAGGTGTTGTTTTGAGAGTGTTCAATAGTGAATTTAATGTTAGGGTGGATAGTGTTTATGAAGTTAAGAATAAGTTGAGGGTTAATATGGATGGGAACAGCGGCAAAGATATCATCTACATAACGATACCATTTAGTACCCAAAAGAAGGGGGTGAGGGAGGATGTGGTAGTATTCAATAAGTTCCATGAAAAGATTGCTAAGAGTAGGAGAGAGAGGGGAGCCCATGCTAAGACCGGAGTTTTGTTTGAAGAAAGAATTATTAAATTCGAAGAAATTATGTTCAAGGGTGAGGTTGATAAGTTGTTTTAAGAGAAGGAAAGGGTAGGATAAGTTGAAATTAGTTTCATTAATGAAGCGTTCAAGGAGAGAGAGAGGGTAAGGGGAACAGGGACAGATGTGAAGAGGGAAACAACATCAAAACTAAGGAGATGGTGAGTAAGAGGGTTGATATGTTTGGTTTTATTAATGAAATCTTCAGTGTTAGATAAATGACCTTCTACACGACAATCAAAATTCTTCCCTGACACTCCATCGCTCTACCTATAATCATTCCATTAACATTAACCAAATGACACCTATTTTACATGTACAAAATCTAAAAAAACGAAAATTCATTGAATCCTTCTGCATCATCAATTCAAATAATTTCAATAAACAAAAAGGCGATTATAACATAGACACAATACAAAATAATATTCTGAGCACCACACAATTTTTTAAAAAAATTAAATTATCCAATCTTTAAAATATTACATAACTAAATAATTTTTACTTTTTTCATGTTAGTTTATAATATACTTCTTCTGAAGGAGGTTCCAGCTTAGGAACGAAAGCTCAAGAATATATATTTATTTAACTTGTAAATGAAATTATTTTTCTTAACTGATTCCTTCTAATCTTTTCAATAAGGCCCTCCTACTGATAAATATTTACTCTAGCGATCATTGCTTAAACTACAAATATATATATATATATATATATTATATATATATATATATATATATATATATATATATATATATATATATATATATAGTTAGTATATATATATATATATGCTATTATATATATATATATATATATATATATATATATATTTTACAGTTGTCCCCACCACTCACAGGCAGAGCCCTATTCAGGGAGGGGGTGTTAAACGCCAAAATTGCATCCGCGCAAATTACGCAGATGAGTACAGAGACGCTGGCTTTAAAGTGAGGGAGATTAAATTCAGCAGGAAACACAAGATGGAAGAGAGTTCCACAGAACAGAGGTGGCAGGAAAGAAGGAAGCACCGCAGCGAACCAGCCTGGAGTTACCAATATCTACACAAAACTCGTGAGCAGACACAGCACCCTTTGTGCTACGAGGGCGACGTAAAGGTGGTGGTACGCGAGTGGTAATTTCCCTCGAACACCTGCCGCTACAATACCTATAGAAAGAGATAAAGCACCAAATATCTTGCTGCAAAGATAGAGGGTCAAGTGAACTGGGAAGTACAGAACAGTTTATAAGCCTTTTGGCTTTTTGACTCGACCCGTCCAAAAGCCGGTGAAACCAGAGCCCCCCCAGATATGAGAACAGTACTCCATACAATTCCGGATGAAG
>JABUQX010023813.1:17500-27740 GCA_015478945.1 Trachelipus rathkii | reverse complement strand
ATATATATATATATATATATATATATATATATAAATTATTTAGTAAACATGGGAAATTCAAGAGGTTATTCCCTGGAGTATTCTAAGGATATTTTGTCCTTCGATGATTTTTGAAAACACGCTTTGTTTCGATACAGAGGGAGCAAAAGTTACGACAATAACAAACATTTATTACCATACATTACATGTAAACTTTCATAATCTACAAGAACTGTTGAAAATGACCACCTGCAGCTAGGATGCACGAATCCAATTTTCTCCGATTGAGTTACACCCACCAATTATCCGATTTCGCAAGTCATCCTCAGTTTCCACTGGTGTATTGCAAATCAATGACTTTAGATGGCCCCGTAGGAAATAATCCAAGGGGTTTAGGTCCGGGGATCGAGCAGGCCATGGGTGAGGTCCACCTCGACCAATCCAGCGATCTCCGTATGTTAGCGTTAGAAATCTACAAGAAGGCTCTGGTGTACCATCGTGCAGAAACCACATTGCATTTCTTGTTGCCAATGGCGCATCCTCCAGAAACTGAGGTAGCGTGTGTTCCAGAAAGTTGCGATACATCTCCCCGGTAAGTCTTCCTTGTAGAAATACTGGTCCAATTAGCCAGTCACCCACAATTTCAGCCCAAACGTTCAACGAGAACCGATGTTGAAAACGAACTTCAAGTACCTCATGTGAATTTTCCTCAGCCCACACATGGTTATTGGGAAAATTCCTTATTGCATTTCTTCAGATGTTAGCTTCATCGGTAAAAAGAATCAGCGCCAGTAATTGACGGATTTGAACCAATGTGTGCAAAAGCCATTGGCAGAATGCAATACGTGGAGAAAAATCATCAGGAAGAAGTGCTTGAACGTGGAATTGTGGGTGACTCGCTAATTGGACCGGTATTTCTACCAGGAAGACTTACCGGGGAATCGCATCGCGGAACTTTTGAAACATTTCCAGTGGCCAATATGCTTAATGACTGAAAAATACAGCTGCGATGTTTATATTTTTGTTTGCTTGCTCGTAGATTTCTAGCGCTAACGTCGGGTTAAACTGGAATGAAGGTGGACTCACCATATCCCGCAGTTAAACCCAGACTGGAGTTTACAATACTACAATGGAAACTGAGGGATGACTTTGGCGAAATCCGGACAATGGTGGGTGTAACTCAATCAGAAATGACCCTGGTGTTTTTGAAAGAGTTCGGCAGTCAATGAGGAGAAAATTGGATTCGTACATCCTAGCTGCAGTTGGTCATTTTCAAAGTTCTTGTAGATTAAGAAGTTATGTAATGTTTGGTAATAAATGTTTGTTATTGTTTGGCTTTTTACATTTCACCTGTATCTTCGAAGCCAACGCTTGCGCGTGTTTACTAAGCACCTAACATATATGTATATATATATATGCTGCTGCCACTATATACTATGCTATATATATATATATATATATATATATATATATATTAACTGCTTATATATACATATATATATATATATATATATATATATATATATATATATACATATATATAATATATATATATATATATATTTATACTATATATATATATATATATATATATATATATATATATATATATATATATATATATATATATATATATATATATATATATATATATATATATATATATATATATTGATAGATATTGATAGATATTTAGTATCGCAATGAAGCGACTTTTAATTTTGATTTATGCGTCATTAAATTTTTGCTATTTTTTTGATGAAATTCGTGGCCAAATTACTCCAACAGCAAATGATGTTGCGTGCTTCAATTTCGACACTGCCTGTAGTCTTTGTATTCAGGAGGAAGAAGGCTCCTGTCAGTGGTGTTCCCAGTCGGTAAGTTTTTTTAAACTATTTTATTTATAGAAATGGTCAACTTTGACTACCTTAACCTTTTAGGTACAGAAGAGATGAGGTTTTAGTTTTATTATGGTATATATATTTTTAAACTTGTTGACATCTCATGTAGTTTAATTGTATCATTTAATTGGTAACTAAATGTTAACTAATTATATTAGCTAATTGTAATTTTTAACAAAGGTTCAGCCACATGAATGAACATATGCGATTATAATAATTTTTTATGTGCAGATTACGAAAATGGCTTTTAAGAAAGAGCTATCACGAACCAAAATTTCCCAAAAATTGTCAAATAATGTTATAAAAGTTTGAAATTCAAAGGATTTCAGAATTCACTTATAAACAGAAAATATTTCTATTAGGTTATATATATATATATATATATATATATATATATATATATATATATATATATATATATATATATATATATATATATATATATATATATATATATATATATATATATATATATATATATATATATATATATATATATATATATATATATATATATATATTTATTTCTGAATAGATAGTCACACTGCTTCCAGGAAGCCGTCCGCCGCTCTTGGGCGGTTCCACAGGTCGAGAAGGGAAGACACAGAGAAGTCGGCACGGGGGCGTCGAGAGCAGATACCCCAGAAAGAGGTGCTCCATTGTGTCCTGGGAAATGTGACATCTGGTGCAGGTGGGGGAGGTAACATTGTCTAGTTTGAATCTATATTTATATTGTAAGAGTTTTGGGTGGTGACCTGATCTGCTCCGGGCGAGGTCAATTTGGCCTCTTCTGGACAGTGTTTCTTCTATAGGGGAAATTTTTGGGGAGGGGGAGTTTAGTAAATTGTTATTGGGGCGGTTTTTTAGGTACGTGCGTTAGTTAGATGTGTTTGGATATGTAAGCCATGACCTGTTGGGAGGGGGAGGGGAATAATGTTGTAGATGTCATTATAGAATTTAGCTGGTGAGGAGGGTGGGGATTTTAGTCTGTGTCGGGAGGGGTTGGAGAATATTTGGTGACATGGGTGGGTTGGATTTAGGGTTTTCTGGTAGAATTGAGTCCCCACCATCTCCAGGTGGGTGGAGATAGGGAGGATGTAAGTCTCGTCATGTATATATATATATATATATATATATATATATATATATATATATATATATATATATATATATATATATATATATATATATATATATATATATATATATATATATATATATATATATATATATATATATATATATATATATATATATATATATATATATATATATATATATATATATATCATCACCCACCTTCTCTCCCCAAGACTGGGGGTAAGGTGCGTCTCATGCACCGGAAACAGAAAAGTATTAGAAGAATATGATGCAAGTCGAAAAGAAAGTCCAGCCTTACCGCCCTTATACCTTTTAGTGAGAACTCGTCGCAGTCAGAAAATCCACCATAGAGCTTCACGGGACCGCGACGGACTCACTATGGCCTCTCGTCAATGTAGGGTTCATCCCTTGGACCAGGTGGACCTCAACCATACCTCCTATCAAAACCCCGCCATTCCCTCATATTACGCAACTATTCTCGCCTCTGCCAAACTCACATTCTTCTTCTCCAAGAGGCATTCCTTTACTGACTCAATCCATTTTTTATTCGGTCTCCCAGCCGGTCGATTCCCAGCACACTCAACTATACATCCGCTTAACCAACCGACTATCATCTATCCTTTTCACATGACCAAACCATCTTAATGTACTTTCATTTATTCTCTCATTTACTCCTTTTTTCACACCACACAACTTCCTAATGCGTTCATTTCTCATTTTATCAATTCTTCTCATACCTAACACACCCCTAAGATTGTCCATCTGAAAACATTGTACCTTAGATCTATGCCTCTTATTCCAGACCATAGTTTCACTACTGTACATTAATTCAGGTAACAACATATCCATGCAAAACCCTTGCGCACTCAACACTTAGTCTCTTTACATTCACCAAAGATTTAATTGCACCAGCCATCTTCCTACCATTCACAACTTTCCTACTACACTTTGCATCATCCGTTCCCTTTTCATCCAACATATATCCTAAATATTTAAACCCTGACACTTGTTCCAATCCATCCAACATAACTTCACATCGAGAAATGTCCTCACTCACAACCATAACCTTACTCTTATCTACGTTTACTTTCAAACCCCCTCCTTTTACACACCCTGCCAAATCCCTCTACCAATCCTCTCAAACTCTCTTCAGATTCGCCACACAAACCAAATCATCCGAATATAATAGGTAGGGGCACCCTCCACTCTCTTCCACTTTCCATCATTCTAACACCTTCTCCTGCCACCCCCACCTCTAATTCTTTCATAACCCCATCCAAATACAAATTGAATAACCAAGGAGGCATAACACATCCCTGCCTAACTCCGCTATTAACACTTAACCAATCTCTTTCAACTCCATTTATTCTTACATATGCTTCACTATCGTCATACATAATTTTGATTCCAGTCAGAAGCCTACCACCAACACCATATATCACTAACACCTGCCAAAGAGCTTCCCTATTAATCCTATGATACGCCTGTTGCAAATCCATAGAACCTAAATACAATTTATTCTTCTTCTCTTTCATTTTCTCAATCATTTGTTTCAATGTAAAGATTTGATCCACACATCCTCTACCACTTCTAAACGCACCTTGTTCTTCACCAATCAGTCCTTCAGTCACTCGACGCACTCTTTCGGCCAAAATACCAGCATATATCTTCTCTACAACACTCAATAAACTAATTCCCCTATAATTCCTAGAGTTACCCTTATCCCCCTTACCCTTATATAAGGCTACTATTACTGCTCTCCTCCAATTCCTCGGAACTATACCCTCCATAAACGCTTTGTTACATAACTTCCAAATCCACTCAATCACCATCTCGCTTCCGTTCTTGATCATTTCACCAGTGATTTCATCTATACCTGCAGATTTACCATTCTTCAACTTTCTTATTCTACCCATTACCTCCTACTTACTAATGGCCTCAACCCCAAAGTACCTATTCCTTCTTGCACCAACAAACCCACACACATTCACTATCCCCTTTTCATTACTGCCAATGTTATGCAGATTTTCGAAGTGCTCCATCCACACTCTCCTCACATCCATTTCCTCAGTTACGAAAGCACCATCCCTATTCATTATTCTATGCAGATTCCCGGTTCCCCTTATTCTCATTCTTAACCTTTCTCGCTTCCTTCCAGAAGAGCTTCCTATTCCCTTGTAAGTCCCCATTCATTCTCCTTCCAAACTGTTCATTTAACTCTTTTCTTCCTACGTATGCATCTTTTAGTATTCCTTTTTCCTCCTTATATAATTCCAAACATTTTTCTTTTGAGACCACATCATTGGCTTTTAGTACATTTAACCACGCTTCTTTTTACTTTTAACCGCTTGCATCATCTCTTCATTCCACCACTCACTGCTAACATTCTTACTTCCTACTTTAGCACATCCACATACTTCTTTTGCACTACTAACAACCGCTTCCTTCATTTCCTTCCAGATTTGTTCAGTTTCAACTTGTTCACATTCAGCTGATTTATTTGCAATCGCTCTTAAATACTTATCCTTATTACCTTGTTCGTTTAACTTCTCACTCTTAATTCTACCCACTTCCTTCCTTATCACCTTTCTCTCCATCCAAGCCCCCAACTAACTTAATTTTACATAAACAACATAATGATCCGATAATCCCATTCCTAACCCCTCACTGATTTAACATCCAACACATATTTCAACATCTCCTTCACTTCGATACCCTACCATCCCTACCTACACCAACTCTAGTATACTTATGAATACTCTTGTGTTTAAAGAAAGTATTACATACACACATACCTCTCTCCTCACAGAAATCAATCGCCTTCCTACCATTCTCATTTTCTCCCGACACCACAAAACCACCTGTTATACCATCCCTTTTTTGATCACCTATCCAACCATTTAGGTCACCCAACACAATTAATCTGAAGCTCCTACTCACCCAATCCAAAACATCATTCAGATTATCCCAGAAAATCGCACTCTCTTCAACATTACCCTCAGATGAACCAGATCTTACAACCACACATACTTGACCTTTCCAAACTTATATTTAACCATTAGAATTCTAGTCCTCACACAAACTAAATCTACAAGGGCTCTGTACCACAGGTTGTTCATCAGAATTTGCAAATCCTTCCCTCCCCTCTCATTCCTTTCCACATCAGCACATACACATTTTACACCACACCACTCATTTTCACCGTTTCCTTTCATCTTTGTTTCAGTCACAGCGAGCAAATCAAATTTGCCCTTTATAAATACATCCATCACCTCTCTTCTCTTCTCCTCAACATTTATCCTCTGACATTCCACAAAAATTCCATACGATTCATAAGCATTTCGCCGAAAGATAGTAGGTCGCTGCGGCGATCACGACCTCCGAGGCATGCATTAGCTTTCCTAGCAAAAGATAAGTTTTAGTGTGCAGCCAACCCAACTACCACTGTCCATTTAGCCGCCTTCTATGACACGCAGAACATACGTTGTGGGCAATTCTTTCTGCCCCACACACAGGCATATAAGGGATAAGAATGTCTGAAAGGTGTTGTCTAGAAGAGGGGTGTGGATATAAGTATGTGTATAATGGTATGGGGATATAAAGTGCTGTCTATAAGATGTTGTCTGGAGGATGAGTGTGGATATGAAACTGCGAGAGAAAGGCGAGCCATTTGACACTGGAATGTCATGGGACCCTACACCATAAACCAAATGGGAGGTGGTAATTTCATCGCTACGAGTGTTCTACTCCCACCTATATATATATATATAGTTAGTATATATATATATATATATATATATATATATATATATATATATATATATATATATATATATATATATATATATATATATATATATATATATATATATATATATATATATATATATATATATATATATATATATATATATTTATTTTTTTATTTTTATTTTTTTCCTCGACTTCTTTTTAACTTAGTTTTTTGGCGTTTACGTATTTGAATATCCGTTATTATAATTTATACAGTTTTTAGCTTCCACTTTTTTAGTTGATCAATGGTATTTTTTTTTCTTTTTTTGTATGCAATTTTTTGAGAGTGTGAGAGTGTGCGAGTGTTTTTGAACTTTCTGGATTATTCATATTTTAGATATTTACTGTAAATATAGGTTTTAGCGTATTTTTAAAATTCCAGGTTTTAAATTTAGGTTTTAGCTTACGAATAACTTTATCCTCGTTTCTCTTTTGGGTTTTGTCTGTGACCCAGATGGCTAAGAATTCATCCTCTAACTCGTTTAATATATCCAACTATAACTTATTTCATAATTTCCGTCTGAAGGGTGGAGTATGTGCCTATGTAAACATAAACACTCCCGTAACACGTCTCGAGAATCTTGAATCTCCTAACTTCGATGTTCTGTGGCTTAAAATCTTTCTTCCTTCTACTACAATAATCTTGTGCTTCTGCTACTGTTCTCCTAACAGAACAGACTTTCACGCCTTTTTTGATTACCTTACTACTTCTCACGAGACTGTTATATCTTCTCATCCAAATACTGAGGTCCTCTATTTAGGGGATTTCAATGTACATAACACTGAATGGTTGGGGTCCTCTCATACTGATTTAGGTGGGGAGGAGGCCGAATCATTCAGCATTCTCAACGATCTGGAGCAACTAATTAAAGAACCCACACACATTCCGGATCGTCCTAACCAATTCTTGAACACACTTGACCTATGTTTCACCACTAGTCCTTCTCTCTTAAAATACACCACTTTCGCTCCTATCGGTAAATCTGACCACAACCTTATATCTCTTAATTTTAATACTTTCTCTCCAACAGCTCCATCCTGCCTACTCGTTTTTTCTGGCACTTTGATCGGGCCGATTGGGGGCATTGCGTTGCTTCTAGGCTAACTATACTGAATGACTGCGTTCTCTCGGTGACGCTTGACTTCTGCCGATAATAGAGCTGTAATCGTTGATGGATGAGTAGGTTCGTTCCTTCTTCGAATAAATATTTCTCTCCTCATAATCCATGGTTCGATCGTGCTTGTTCTCTGGCCATTCAGGCTAGAGACAGTGCGTATCGGGAGTGGAAAAACTCTCGTTCTCCTATCACTCTTGCTAATTTCCATTCTGCTAGAAATCGCAGTGATCCTCTTCGACGAGCAAAGCGGGCTTTCATTAAACGAAAGTGCGCTAACCTCCTTGGTTCTCCTACTGACAAATCTTTCTGGCCTCTTGCCAAAAACATCTCTAACAACTTCTGTAAATCTGTCTTTCCTCCTCTTATTCGCTCTGATGGTTCTGTTGCTAATTCTCCAACTGAAAAGGCCAATCTCTTCGGCCTTCTATTTTCCTCTAACTCAACCCTGGACGATTCTGGCATTCCTCATCCTCCTCCTCCCTGCTCTCATATGTCCTATGCCTTTCCTGTAATTACATTCGATCGGGTGCATGGGCTCCTGAAATCTACGAACGTTAGAAAGGCGGGTGGCCCGGATGGCATTTCTCCCCGAGTTTTGAGGGAGTGTGCTTCCGTGCTATCCCAGCCCCTCGTTCAACTATATTCTCTATGTCTCAATACTAACACTTCCCCTCAGTGTTGGAAGCACGCACATGTCCAACCTATTCCGAAAAAAGGAAGCCGCTCTGATCCTTTTAACTATCGCCCTATAGCTCTTACTTACTGTTCTATCTAAGATCTTTGAAACTCTTCTCAACTCTCATTTCTTAGATCATCTGGAATCTCATTCACTTCTTTCCGATCGCCAGTACGGCTTTCGGCGCTCGAGATCTATGGCGATATACTTTCCTATCTTACTGATTTATGATTTCCCGCCCTTAGAAACTACGGGGGATACTTGTGTGATAGTGCTTGACATATCAAAGCATTTGACAGGGTATGGCACGCGTCACTGCTCTCCAAGCTCCCCTCCTTTGGGTTTCCTCCTTCTCTTTGCTTACTTATGTCTAGTTTTCTTTCAAATCTCTCAATATCGGCTGTTGTTGATGGGGCGACTTCTTCTTCCTTTTTCTGTAAATAGTTGTGTTCTTCAGTGTTCAGTCTTATCTCCTACTTTATTCTACTTTTCATTAATAATCTTCTCTCCTGCACATATAACTCCATTCTCACATGCCGATGACTCGACCCTTCATTCTTCAACTCATTTCAATGCTGCTCCTCTTTACTTCTAGAATTGCCTCTCGTCTTAATCTCTCCGATTCTATTCGCTGATCTGGATAGAATTTCCGTGTGGGGTCGTCTGAACAAATTCAATTCTTTAAAAAATCAACTTCTACAAATCTCCTCTCTAAGACACCTTCCAACTTTCCTATCTCTTTCGACGGTTCTCTCTTCCTCCTGTTGACAATATAAACATCCTTTGAGCCTTAACATAAACAAAAAATGTGGAAACCTCACATCACAATGGTTGCTAGGGGGCCTCAAAGAACTGGGAGTTCTGTTTAGACTGCGAGACTTTTTCCTCTTCTCAATTACTCCAGCTATACAAGGGCCTCATCCGCCCTTGTATGGAGTACTGCTCTCATATCTGTGAGGAGCTCTGGTTTCACCCGGTTTTAGATAGGGTTGAGTCAAAGGCCAAAAGGCTTCTAAACTGTTCTGTACTTTCCATTCACTTGACCCTCTATCTTTGCGGCGCGATGTTGGTGCTTTATCTCTTTTCTATAGGTACCGTAGTGGCAGGTGCTCGAGGGAACTTATCACCCGCGTACCACCACCTTTACGTCGCCCTCGTAGTACAAGAGGTGCTGTATCTGCACATGAGTTTTGTGTTGATATTGGTAACTCCAGACTAGTTCGCTGCGGTGCTTCCTTCTTTCCTGCCACCTCTGTTCTGTGGAATTCTCTTCCATCTTCTGTGCTTCCTGCTGAATTTAATCTCCCCACTTCAAAGAATGCGTCTGTGCTCATCTGCGTAATTTACGTTAGTTGTTTAATTCTCCTTGAATAGGGCTCTGCCAGTGAGTGGTGGTGACAAATGTAAAAAATATATATATATATATATATATATATATATATATATATATATATATATATATATATATATATATATATATATATATATATATATATATATATATATATAAATATATATATATATATATATATATATATATATATATATATATATATATATATATATACGCTGCAAACCTAAATATACCCAAAGGATACCTAAAAAAATACAATCCAACCCTAACCTCTAAAATAAAATAGAAAAAACTTTATCAAACAACGCAATTCACTCAG
>JABUQX010023813.1:0-12500 GCA_015478945.1 Trachelipus rathkii | reverse complement strand
CCAGATTCAAAGCAGTCATCGATTATAGTTAGTGTAGAAGCGACGTTAGGCAACCAATTCGGCCCGATTAAAGTGCCAGAAAAAACGCGTAGGCAGGATGGAACTGTTGGATAGAAAGCTATTAAAAAATAGAGATAATAGGTTGTGGTCAGATTCCAATAGGAGGCGAAGGTGGTGTATTTATTAGAGAGAAGCGACTAGGTGAAAACATAGTCAAGTTGTGTTCAAGAATATGGTTGGGACGATCGGATGTGTTTGTGTTCTTAATTAGTTGGTCCCAGGTCTTGAGAATGCTGGAATGATCCCGCCTCCTCCCCACCTAAATCAGTATGAGAGGACCCCAATCATTCAGTGTTGTGAAATCTCCCAAATAGAGGACCTCAGTATTTAGATGAGAAGATATATAACAGTCTCGTGAGAAGTTGTAAGATATTCAAAAGAGGGCGTGAAAATCTGGTCTGTTAGGAGAACAGTAGCAGAAACACAAAGATTATTGTAGTAGAAGGAAGAAAGGTTTTAAGCCACAGAAACATCGAAGTTAGGAGATTCGAGATTCTAGAGACGTGTTACAGGAGTGTTTATGTTAACATAGGCACATACTCCCCCTTTAGACGGAAATTATGAAATAAGGTTTATGTTGGACATATTAAGCAGTTAGAGGATGAATTCCTAGCCATCTGGGTCTCAGACAGGAGCAAAAAGTTAGGGGTTAGAGTTAGAGAGGTGGTATTTCACGGAATGCAGAGTTAGATTGCAAACCACGGATGTTAGTAAAGGTCGATAGTAAGCCCGCGCCTGTGCAAATCTGCCATCTTACATGAACATACAGCAACCACAAAAACAAACACCAGACAAAAAAAAAAACGAACAAACGTGAAATCAGGTTAAAATTTATTCACACACTAAAACTTAAATTTAAAACCGTAAATGTTAAAAAAACTAAAATCGAATTTATATTATAAATATGTAAGATATTTGAAAAATCATAAAATTTAAAAAACACTAACGCTCTTTTACACCCATACAAAATACACGAATAAAAAAAAAAGTAAGTAAAATTATTAAACATTAAAACCTAAATTAAAAGTTCAAGGGCCAAAATAATAAAATCCAAATCTTAAACAACTGTGAAAAAGGAATTCAGGAAATATATAGATTAAATAATATTCTTACATATCTAATATATAATAATATAATATATATATATATAATATATATATATATATATATATATATATATATATATAATATATATATATATATATATATATATGGCATATTATTATATATATATATTAATTTTACATATGCTAGGTGATTTTTTTTTTTTTTGCCTAGGGCGGCATGAATGGTTAAGAGGGCCCTGTAATATATATATATATATATATAAGTATTATATATATATATATATATATATATATATTATATATATATATATATATATATTATATATATATTATATTATATATATTTTTAATATATTAAAATATTTATATATATATATGAATATATATATTATAATATATATATATATAATATTAATTATATATTATATATATATTATATATATACTATATCACAAGGAAATTGATTTTCGTGTATTGAAATGCAAAATAACTTATTTCTTTAGCATAACAATATTCCTTTATCTGATATGACTCTATAAGACTGCATGCATTCCGTTCCCATTTTACGCATTTTAATATTTCCTTCACTTTCTTTATTTCATCACTGATTTATTTCATAAGTTAGAGAATTTTCAGTCATACGTTATTGGTCTTTTATACACAAAAATTGGTGCGTGTTATGCGTGTTAGGCACTTTTTACCGCCATTTCAGTTATCAGCAGGGTCGATGAATTAAGAAATACTCAAAATAATCCATGAATGTGGCCGGGAAAAGTTAATATTAATTAATTAGTGTAATTAATTATAAACTTGTCATAAAACAATCATAAATTTTAAATACCTTCCGATGATTATAAATGTACCTAATTCATCATATGTATAGGGGCTCTCTCTTGCTAAATTACAAACTGTAAACTAATTCGTCTGCCTATTTTAAACCTTTTGTAGGGATTTTTTTTTGGGTAATCAAATAAATTTCATATAATTGGTATATTAATTATTTTTTATGTATAAATCCAAGTGTGCACTTTCTACATAAGAATAAAATAATATAGATCCTTATTTTGTTATTAATATGTAGTTTCCTAATGTTTCAGAAAAACAATTTAACTGAGCATCACTGTTTCTCTGCATCCACGGATTTGTCGAGCATTGTAATGAAATAGAAAATCCACAAAATTCACCACTCAATATTATTGAAAATAAACCACTTACAGGTAAGATTCGGACTAAAACAGGAATAGTTTGTGATTTCTTATTACATGTTAAAGACTAATGACCCATAGGCTTAGGTTTCAATTTAGAACTATTTTTATTATTTGCAATTATCATCCAATTTTTTTTGCACTTTGTAAAATCGTAAAAATGAAATTTATTTACCAACCATATACTCATAATTAACTTCATAATAATCGAAAATAGATAATTTTTAAACTGTAATTGAAAAACTACAGTAATTTGTTCGAAGAGAGTCAGTTCATGACACACATCGACAATTTGAAAAAGTTTATCGATGTTTTTAAAATATCGTTACAGCAAATTCTCATTTTGTAGCGTTGATTCCGAAAATGACCTCCATTTTTCCCCTTTCGGTCAAGTTTTTTCAGAAATCAAATTTTAAAATATCTTAGCTTTACACCCTTCATATATTCTGATTATAACCTTTCTCATATTTGTAATTAATTATGAAGGTTTGTTATTGAGTTTTAATCAACGAAATATCATTTCAATTATGACTAAAATAAATACAGACATGCTTGACAAATTACATATACCTTTTCTTACCTTTAGGCTGGCTGAAAACATCTTTTATGGAATTTACACCCTTGTACTTCGTGACAATTTCTTTTCACCATGAAACAATAATCTGCGTTATATTCTTATTTCACCGACTTTGATATCTCTTTTTTCATCTCCTTGATATCTTGATGAAACCTTTCTCCTTGTTCATCACTAACATCTAAATTTTCGAAACGAAAGTTCAAGTGGGAATGAAGAAAGTGAAAGTGAACCCAATTTTTTAAACGTTTCCAACATGCTCTCCGCTATTACTTTATAGTTATCTTTAAAGTTCCCCAAAATTATAAACAACCGCTTTAAAAGCAATCGACACTTCTTTTTCAACTGACATTTTACTCGTAACCAAAATCATCACCAGACTTCTTTCGCACCGCACCGTCCGCACGGGAGGTCGTTGCACCAGCACAACGCACCGCACCGCACCACCCATCATCCTAACGCACCGCACCACACCGCACCGGCTCTTTTGCAGTGCGACCGCACCGCACCGCACCGAGAGCAAGCCCACAGCGCACCCGCACCGCACCAAAAATTTGCACCACCACGCACGCACCAACCGGACAATATTATATATAATATATATATATATATATATATATTATATATATATATATATAAATATACATAATGTAAATTTCTTTATTTCATGTATAAATTGTAAATATTTCGACACTGATATTAAATATATAGATATATATATATATAAATATATATATATATGAGGAGGAAAGTTAGCGCTCCCTATAGTGATGAGTCATTATTCCCCATTGGGCATCTATGGAGTTTTAGTGTACATCCCATGGCATTCCAGTGCCCAATGGTTCTTCCCTTTTGTGCTCATATCCATATTCTTCTTACGATGGAGTAAGCTCTCCCTTATCACACACCATAAAATACAATTACAGACAACACTTACCTCTTAAAACGAAAATAAAAAATGGTGTAAAATGGCATCCACCCGATTAGCCTTGGAGAAGCCTATAGGGGTAGCTTCCAAAAATACCCTACTATCATCACCATTAAATGCCATTGACAGCCTCCGGTGATGGAGTTGGTGCCTTCACGGAATTGCCGGCCTATTTTGATGTACGACCCTTTCTTCATAAATTTCTGCAACCTTCTCGGTTTTAAATCTAATTTCCCATTTTGTTGAACATCACCTTTCCTCCTCTTAAACCTCATTCTTTTATTCCTAACCAAAATTTCAGGTTTTTAAGCGCTTCCAACTTCAAGCTCTACTCTGTTGACCCCTACTATTTCTTCCCTCAATTTTTATGAACTTGCTAGGGCTTTTCTATCCAGAATTACCTTGAGAAGTTAGTGCAGTTCCCTACTCGTATCTCCGATCGCCTTAGATGAACCCACATTCTAGACCTTTTCCTAATTTCTAATTCTTATCCTTGTTCTGTTAAATTCTTCCTCCTCTGGGTCCCTCCGATCCACTCTCAGTATCTCTGTTTTTGTTCTATCTCTACAAGTCCGTCCGCCAGAAAAGACCCCCCGGTACTACGGCGAGAAAAACGTTTTGGCACTTCGGTTCTGCTTAACGGGTCGGACTTACGGTCGTACTCTATGATTTCCCATGAAGACTACCGTTTCGTGAAAGGGTCTTCAAAGGTGTGCAAAACGGCGAGTTAATTCTCTCTGGGCATGGAAGGCGTTTGCACCCCAGATCTTTACATTCAACTAAACCTAGATAAACCTTGATTTAACTTCGCTGTTCGAGTATCGATTCGCCAGGGAGGGCTCCTTTAGATGTTTACCTGTTATCTTCAAAATTCCAGAAACTTCTGCACTTTATTATTTCATCCCAAAATCGTCTCCAAAATCTATTCTCCGATGACACCAAAAAATCTTTTGCTCAGTAGAAAAATGCAAATAATCTTTACTGGCTCCTCTCTCTCACGTAATTTATTGCATTTTAAAAAAAATGTTAATATCTTTAACTTAACTTCTATCACTTTACTCTTCCTAGTAATTTTACGATCTGCACAACTGCCGTTTCAACCTTCCACTACAGCTAAAACTCTTTGCTCAAACCTTTCCTTTTAATTCCACCATAGACGATTCCAGTGATATTCCTTCTCCACCTACCTCCAACATATTTATGCTAATAATGTAACTTCTTCAAAAGATGTTATTGGTCTGGCTTTACAGAGCTTGACACAAAGAAAGCTTACGGCTTCTGATGGTATTCCTCCTATAGTTCTCAAAACTTGTGCTTTCAAGCTGTTGCACTTTGCCTTGTTAGAATTATTCCGTCTCTGTCTTTCTACTTTGGCCTTTTTTTCTTGCTGGAAAGTGCTCCTGTTACAAAAAAAGGGAAACCCAATCTCACCCTCCAAAATATCGCCAAACTCTCTAAACTTCTGTTCTTCCTATAGTTTTCGAATCTTACCCTAGCAGGAAGGTTTAAAAAACATCTCAATTCTTTCTAATCTTTTCTCTGCTCGCCAATGCTTTATGTCTCTTGGTCCTCTTTCTTTCAGTTATTTTGTGGGATGCCAGCGCTCATCCTTTAAATCTATAATAGTGTTGTTGCCATATGGTTCTGGTTTTATCCTAACTCTTTCTACTTTTCATAAAAAGACCTCTTATTGCTTCATCACAAAACTTACTCCATGTTGAAGACATCACCTTCAGTACCACCCCTCATTTTTGATAGACTCCTTTTCCAACCAAACAATTAGCCTCACGCTAGAAGGTGCCCCCATTGGATCAACGAAGAAATCTGATCTTCTCTCGAATTTCTTTGAGGCATTGAGAAAAAAAGTTGTTTTCAATTACTCAAAAGCTCAGCTCCCCATCTTTCCACTCCACATAATTTTTCACACGGCTATAACATCTTCTTTGAAAACACGTATAAAACTCAAACCTTCGTCTGTCCTCAATATTCTTGGTGTTTCTGTGTTTATTTTCCTCGTGACCTTAATTGGAAGGTTCATATTACTTCTCTTTTTAAACAAGCTTCTAAAAGGTTGGGTGTTCTGAGGCACATTCAGAATTTCTTCACGCCACCTCAGTTTGATATTTACAGGGGGGGTCGTTTGCCCCTGTATAGAGTATGCCTCACTCATCTGGAGTGATTACACTCACACTGTTCCTCTTTAAATGGTTGAGTCTAGGGCTTTTCGTCTTATCAAGTGAATTGTTGCGTCACTCTTATTTCATCGTTATTATAATGGACACTGCTCTTCTTAGCTCTTCAATCACATACCTCCTCCATTGCGAGTTGCGACACACCTTTCTACACAGTCTCATATTTTTCTATGCTCTCTCTGACCTCAGTCTTAACAGCTATGTTCAATCTTACATGACTGGTAAAGTCTGGAACATACTCCCGCTATCTATTTTCCAAACTACCCTATAAACACTTTTGCGTGCAATACTTTAATAACACCGTACGATACCTTTAATTTTGTAAATCACAAGAAAAGCTAAAATTGTTGTAACTGTACAATTCCAGCGACTATTTTTTTTATTGAGAAAAGGTGTGAAGAATATATATATATATAATATATATATAAATAGATATATATATTATATAATATATATATATATATATATATAGTATATATATATATATATATATAATATATATATATATATATATATATATATATATATATAAATATATATATATATATATATATATAGTATATATATATATATATATATATATATTATATATATATATATATATATATATATATATATATATATATATATATATACTATATATATATATATAATAATATATATATATATATATATACTATATAATAACTAATATATATATATATAACATTATAATAGCATATAATATATATATATATTCGCCATTTTTTCGCCCCTATAACATTGACATTTCGCATTCACAAAAGATATTAAAAATAAATTATTTGCATTTGCCACTCGGAACTCAGAGAACAATACTAATTCAGAGAAATGTTCTCGAATGGCAACTGTTAGAAACATTTAGCAACCTTTGTGGAAGAAAAACTGCACTTAGAATTAGATGCTTAGACTCGCCAACCCGTCACAAGGGTAAAGATAACCGTAATTTTGAAGTCACAATCGAAATCTACCCAATATTAATATTGATAAGGAACATCGGTATGTGAATCACTATTTCGCCGAAATTCCAAACTGTTGAAGAACTTTCCTCCAATAGTATCCTTATCCAGTGTGGTTTTGGATTACTTCGATATTGTTTCCTATGACAATGCAAACCGTAAACTTTGCAATCGTAATTATTCTCAGAAAGGAAAGAATGATATCCGCGTTCATGACACCTATCTAACCAAGACAGCAAAACAAGGGAAATGCTAGAAAGGGAAAAATGAGCATTAAAAAGTAAAGGATCCCAATTCCAGACTTTAAGAAGGAACGAAAATTACTCTGGCAAATTAAATATAAAATCACAATATAATATGGGACCAATGAAACGACAAAATACATAAGGAAGGATATAAGTAAATACAGAAGTATTAAGTAAAAGGAATTATAACATAGCTTCTTCACACTGAAAAAATTCTCGGTTTTGTACGGCACGCAAAAGAATCGTGTTACTTTCATCACACCTCACTCAAAGGAGTACTACAGACGATATTTTTGAAAGAAAAAGCTTCAGAAATTAATACCTCGTATCAAAATAATCATCCAAGCTAGCTTCCCCACCAACGAGATGGTCACATACTCAGATCAGCAGCAAGTTTCCTTTGTTTTCTCTGAGACTTAAAGGGGTTCCATTTTTTTGGGGCCGATTGGGGGGGGAAAACAAAATTATTTTCAGAAGCCAAATTTTGTGTCGTGCTGCTGAAACCTCTCACTGAATTGTCCCATCAATATCAGTGACGTATTTAATGAAATGTTGTCAAAATGGAACCTATTCACAGATGATGTCCACTGTGTCCTGAAGATGCTGGTGCCAATATAAAGAAAGTTATGTTTCTTTCTTGAGTGAACAGCACAAACTCCGTCAGTCATCCAACATTAGAAATGTCGTGACATTCCAAACAAGAGTCAACGAAAGTTCTCTCAAAATATAGATTAATTGCGCGCACACTAATCATTCGACCATGGCTCAGTAAAACACTAAAATAAATTACAGGCAAGGATTAAAGTTCGCTAAACTATTTAGTAATATATTGACGTTACTCTGAAATTTGCTTAAAGGTTGCCAAGAACTTAATACTCTTTCTTGCCAGTTACTTGCCGTTCTGATTTGATAAAATAAATTGTCTTCCCATCCCATGACAATTCTATTCTAAATTCTAACCAATTGTATCATTGTTCTCCAATCATTTAAAGATATCATTATGATAATCAGCAAACACCTGTTTGTCTTCCTCTCGTAATAACTCTGAAGATAATATTCAGACAATGACAGCAAGAACAAAAATTGATTGAGAGAGACGATATTGAGCACTTTTTCTCTCCTCTAAATTTATGTTTCGGTTACATTTGTTATTGGTACCATTAATGATGGGACAATAAACATCATAAATGGAAAACTATTTTGTTGATCTTTCACTCAGTTAATTTTGATAAACTCGGAATAGGCAATACTCAGCGTTTCCTACTAAATTAAGTGATCCTACATCGTTTTAATTGTGCTTGCTTCAAAAAAATAAGTTTTGTTAAACCTTCCTTTTCCTTACTCTAAATCGCTCTGATGAATCTGTAGCCAATACATCTACTGAAGGGGCATTATATATATTATAATATATATATATATAATATATATATATATATTATAATATATATATATATATATATATATATATATATATATATAATATATATATTTATATATTATATATATATATATATATATATTATATATATTTATATTATATATATATATATATTATATATATATATATATATATATATATATTATTATATATATAATATTAAATAATATTTTTTTATATATATATAATATATATATATATATATATATATAATATATATATATATATATATATATATATATATTATATATATGGAATCAAAAGTATGTATGACGATAGGGAAGCGTGTGTAAGAATAAATGGTGCAAAAAGTGATTGTTTAATAATAATACGGAGTGAGGCAGGGATATGTTATGCCCCTTGGTTATTCAATTTGTATTATGGATGGGGTCTATGAAAGAATTTAGAAATTAGGGGTGCGAGGAACATGTGTTCAGAAATGATGGAGTAAGGCAGTGGAGTGGAGGTGCCCTACCTATTATATTGCGACTGATTTGGTTTTGTTGTAGCTGAATCTGAAAGAGAGTTGAGAGTTTAGGTAGAGATATTTGCCAGCAGGATGGGTGGTTAAAAGGAGGGTTGAAAGTAAACGTAATAAGAGTAAGATTTATGGTTGTAGTGAGGCAGCCTCGGTGGTGAAGTTATGATAGATGGTGAGCAGCGGGAAAAAGTGTCCGAGTTTAAAATGTTTTGGATATATTATGGATGAAAAGGAAACGAATGATGCCAGAGTGTAGAAGGAAAGTTGGAATGGCAGGAAAGTGGCTAGTGCAATTAAATGTTAGTGGATGTAAAGGGACTAAGTCTTGAGCGCACTAGGGTCTTACATGAGGGTATGTTGTTACCTGTTTTAATGTATGGTAGTGAAACCGACCGTCTGGGAGACCGAAAAAAAAGTGGATTGAGTCAGTAACGAATGTATGAAGAGCTAAATAAGAGTTTTGCAGAAGCAGAAGAAAGGTGCATAATAGGAATGAATGGCGGGTTTTGTGAGGGGTATGTGTGGCCCACCCTGGGCCAGGGAATAACCCTACACTAGACGATCATGCCCTAGTGAGGGTCCGTCGCGGTCCCGTGAAGCTCTAGGGTGGATTTTCTGGCTGCGACGAGTCCTTTCTTCTACTTCACGCACCTACCCCAGTCTTGGGGAAAAAAAGAAGATGATATATATATATATAATATATATATATATATATATATATATATATATATATATATATATATATATATATATATATAATATATATATATTATTAATTTAGGTGTATGTACAGTTTATGTTACAGCGGTGTATCACCGTACGGGATGTTTAAGTATGAAAATGTGTAAGAATATAAGTTCGATTATTTAATTCATTAAGGAGGATGGGATATGTTACGTTGGTGTCTGCGCACGCGCAATACGAAAACCGCGAACAAACATGCGAAGAGGCATGAATGAATATTTTTATGGCTTCTGTGAAATGCCCAACATAAAAAATGAGGAGGGCTCTTCCTCCCGACATTATTTGATACGGTTGTTCGTTTCCACGCATTGCACCCATAAACAACTAGACGTTCTCCGTAGACATCATGTGCCTACAAAAGCCGAAACGTGTCAATATGAAATAATTAGGTTAAATACAATAGGTACATCCAATAGTATTTAAAAATATCGATACAGCTTACAAAGGAATTAAATTAAAATACCTAATGCATACCCTTTTAGATTACATTGATATGTAGCCTAATAAATACGGCAATGTGAATGTGTACAACCAACTAACAGCTATCATATGGAGGTTATATCATAACCTACAAATTATGCGTAATAAAGTGTAGTGAAACGTATAAACTGTCAAGGGTGTTGTTTAGTCAGAACCATACATTTGGAACATGCCACGTGACCAGTATACACAGGACATGTTGGAGGTGTACATTAAGCAAAACAGGAATGCTCGCAGAATTGCTGCAGAATATGGACAACGTTATCCACATCGACGACCGCCGAGCCACATGGCATTCCATAGAGTTTACAGACGGTTTCAAGGTACAGGGTCGATAGTTCAACCCCCTCATCACATACGGGAGGGGGTCGTGTCCGTACATTCGACGTCGAACTGGACGTTCTGCTATACACCCATGAAAATCCAACGTCCTCATTACGGCAGGCTAGTTCGGTCTTGGGAATATCGAAGGAAACCATACGACGGATTTGTGTTGTATACATGTATCCATATAGGCCACACATTGTGCATGTGCATTATCCGTGGCCGATCAGCAATGTCGACTGGTATTTCTGGCTACCATTGCTTGACATGTCTAATGGATTTCCGGACTTATTGAAATATCTTATGGACCAATGAATCTGGCTTTACCAATAACGGTATGTAAAACAGGTGGAACTTCAGACATTGGCGGAGAACAAAACCCCCATAAAACATTCACTAGCCATCACCATGTCTCATACTCAGTCAACGTCGTTTGGTGTGGTATACTCAATAGTAGGATTATCCGGGCCTTACTTCTTCGAGGAAAATTTGACAGGACAGCGTTACCTCCATTTCACAAGAACCGTCCTTGTTGATTCTCCTGGTGATATACCTTTAAGGACACGACGAAGAATATTTTACCAACATGATGGGTGCCCAGCACATAATGCAGCTATAGTGTCGACCTACCTGGACAGAACCTTTCCGGGAAGATGGATCGGAAGATCTGGTCCATTTCCATGGCCTGCGCGTTCACCCGAACTAACACTACTGGAACTACTTCTGTGGTAGGGGTAAACTGCAACCATTTACCTTGTACCGCTGGTTTCAATGACCCAGTAACCTGCCCCGATGACCTTCGCCTTCAAAGAAACCATACGATGTAGGGGAATCACACGAGACTATCACTTCAAGTGCATGCAATGGACATTATGGCGCCAGAGGGCTAGAGGCATGTATTTGCGCTGACTGGAGCGTTCTCTCGAACAACATTTGTAACATTACTGTATGTACAAGTTGGGAAATGACCTGACGTTCTATCTTCCCTTTTTGGCGATGCTGTGGATAAGATTCATAGGTGTTAAATTTGTTATGATACTATTAACAACGTTATTACATTACATGTATCGATATTATGAGCTGTCTTGAATACCATTGTTTTTTTTTCAACCTTTTCACATTCACGTTTAAAACTATTGTTGGTTCATTGACGCGTTTTACGAACTGCTACATGTAACTGTTGAATACTATGATCTAACACGCCAAAGAAATGCACTAATGTCTATTTGCAGGGCGTATAGTTGTTTATCCGAGAGCCGCTACATTGCGTTGGCAAACAACAACCGTATAAAAAAATGTCGAGAGGAAGAGCCCACCCGTCATATATCATTGCAACTCTTCAACAGAAGGCACACTAACAATATATCAATCCATTTCGACATTCACATGTTATGTGCGCGTTTTCGTATTGCGCGTGCGCAGAAACCAACGTAACAACATATCCCATCCTCCTTAATAAATTAAATAATCGAACTTATATTCATACACATTTTCATACTTAAACATCCCGTACGGTGATACACCGCTGTAACATAACTCGTGAGACACCCATATAATATATATATAATATATATTATAATATATATTATATAAATATATATATATAATATATATATATATATATATATATATATATATATATATATATATATTATATATATAGTATATATAATATATATATATTATATATAATACAACTATATATATAATTATATATAATATATATATATATATATTATCCCCAAAACAATTTCTTTTTCATTTTTTAATTTTCGAAAAATATCT
>JABUQX010023812.1:30000-32500 GCA_015478945.1 Trachelipus rathkii | reverse complement strand
TGTGACCATATATATTTCTCTTCTGTTTTATATGCAAGGTACCATTGTACGCCTTATATTGCTTTTACTTAGTAAACATGAAACTACAAGAAATTGCTTGGAAATTTTAATAATAATAATAATAATAATAATAATAATAATAATTAATAATTAATAATAATAATAATAATAATATAATAATAATTAATAATAATAATTTAATTTTATTAAATAATTAATAATAATAATAATAATCTAATAAAATAATACATAATAATAATAATAAGAAATAATAAAATAATAATAATAATAATAATAATAATAATAATAATAATAATAATAATAATAATAATAATAATAATAATAATAATAATAATAATAATAATAGCAACTATCCTTGTGCCCGGCTATCACAGTCGGTAGAGCGCGAGGGGACTCTTGGTTTCGAAAGCCCCAGGTTGGGCGTTAGTTTTTCATTTTTTATTAATTTATGAACAAAACAAAACACGAAAATAATAATGAATGAAGGTTTTTGAAAAGACTTTTTTTTCTTTTATTTAATTAAATCTTTCCATAATATTCTTTTTTTTCCAAGAGTGATAGGAGAGCGAGAATTTTTTCACTCTCGATACGCACTTATAGCCTGAACGGCCTGAGAACAAGCAGAACGAACCATGGATTTTGAGGAGAGAAAGATTCAGTCGAAGTATAGGGAATGAAATTGCTCACCATTCAATATTACAATTCCCACCTATCGGCAGAAGCCGAATCGTTCTTCAGAATCAAAATCAGTGGACTATTACGTTATTGTTAGAGTAGAAACTACGCAAAGCCCCCCTCCCCTCAATTGGTCCAATTAAAGTGCCAAAAGATACGCTTATGGCATGATGAAGCTGTTGGAGAGAAAGTATTAAAATTGAGAGATATAAGTTTGTGGTCAAATTTACCTACAGGAGCGTAGGTGGCGTATTTATAAAGATAAAGATTAGTGGTGAAACATAGGTCAAGTGTATTCAATAATTGATTGGGACGATCCGGAATGTGTGTATGTTCCCTAATTAATTGCTCTAGATCGTCGAGAATCCTCCTCTCCTGCATGAGTATGAGAGGTTCCAACCATTTAGTGTTGTGTACATTGAAATCCCCTAAATAGAGGCCTTCAATATTTGGATGAGAAGATACATCAATCTTAATTGAAGATGCTCAAAAAAGGCGTGAAAATCTGTTCTGTTAGGAGACCAGAAGCAGAAGCACAAGATTATTGTTTCAAAAGCACAAGATTAAGACATAGAACAACAAAGGAACGACATAGAACAACAAAGGAACGACATAGAACAACAAAGGAACGGCATAGAACACTAAAGGAACGAGGTTCGAGGTTTTCGAGACGTGTTACAAGAGTATTAATGTTTACATAGGCACATACTCCACCCTTCAGACGGAAATTATAAAATAAGTTAGAGTTGGAGGTGTTGAACGAGTTACAAGATGAATTCTTAGCTATCTGGGACTCAGACTCTTAAGAGCAAAAGGTTTTAATAATAATAATAATAATAATAATAATAATGAATAATAATAATAATAATAATAATAATAATAATAATAATAATAATAATAATAATAATAATAATAATAATAATAATAATAATAATAATAATAATAATGACAATAATAATAATAATAATAATAATAATAATAATAATAATAATAATAATATTTTATTATTATTATTAATTTTATTATTATTATTATTATTATTATTATTATTATTATTATTATTAATTATTATTATTATATTATATTATGATTATTTATTATTATTATTATTATATGTTATTATTATTATTATGATTATGATTATGATTATGATTATTATTATTATTATTATTATTATTATTATTATTATTATTATTATTATTATTATTATTATTATTATTATTATTATTATTATTATTATTATTATTAAACTATATTTATTTCAGGACAATATCAGCATTAATGCTTCTATGACTCCATGAATTTCAATGATCAAAGAAAAATTTCGTCTTTTGTTATAATTACCACAATATTTTTATGCCTAGATGTTTTTTCTCTTTGGTTTAAGATTTTGAATGGAAGTGATAAACCTCATCATGACTTTTTCTTAAAGAAATTGTATCGTAATATTTATTTTTGTTTATTCATCATAATTGTAGATGGGTATCAAAGCCTCTTCAACACCCATTCCCTTACTGTCTCTACAACACCCAGAGATCTCAATGCTCCTACATCATTGACAAACTTTCACTGCACCCAGGAAAAAATTAGTCAATTCACTGCCCTCAGAGTGCCTCTACACTCTACAACGCCTACCCACTTCACAGTCTTTATAACACTCATAGCCATTACAGACTCCTCGTCACCCACAACCTTGACATCCTCCATATTGTACCTACAGCCCTCACAATCTCTGCATCTCTCTCAGTCCCCACAGTCTCTACAGCCTTTACAGCTCCCACAAACATAACTACGAATAATTAAA
>JABUQX010023812.1:20000-25000 GCA_015478945.1 Trachelipus rathkii | reverse complement strand
TTGACGATTTTTATAATAATAATTGCTATGGTAACGAAAATATCAATTGTAACAATAATAATAATAATAATAATGCACGTGTCGGTTATAATAATTTCTATAATAATAATGGGTATGCAAATTTTAATGGCCATAATAGTAATAGGTATTTTAGTAATAATTGTAATTATATTAATCGTGGGTGTGATGGAAATGTTAATTATATTAATAGATTTAAATGGAGTAGAAATATCACTTGTAAGGATGATCAAGGGCAGGGGGGGATTCCTAGTGATTCACCCCCTCCCCCACAGAAGTCGCTTGTCACTGAGTCGGTAGGAGTAGAGTCATCTTCAACTTTAAATTGTAACTCAACGCATGATGAGGTTAATAACAATAATAACAATAATAATAATAATGATTGTAGAACTAGGAATGATAGTCGTAGTGATGGCAATAACGGTTTTGTAAGTTCTTATAATTGTATTGGAAATAATAACGCTGTGACTTCTGAAAACAATAGCTTTGTGAATGAGTCGCTGCCTCCACCGACGGAGTCAACCTATCCCCCTACCCCAGTCCCTGGGGAGAAGGCGGGAATGGAGGCGATTCTGACTTGTGAATCTATACTTATTGATAAAAATAATGATAAAAATGAATTTGTAATTAATGAAAGGGGCGAAATTCCCTTTCTGAAAATGAATTGTATTAGTTTTAGAGATGAAGGAGGTTCTTCTTCTTCCGATAAGCATGAGGGATCATTAATTTTAAGAAATAATGCATGTGACTTGTCTGATAATGCTGTGATGGAAGTTTCTGGCAACTCTACTGAAATCGTTGCAGCTGTTAGAAATATAATTTTTGATAAACTGTATTACATTTCCGACAAAACTAGCAATGAATCCTATTTACTAGACTGCGGGAGTTGCCTCAACCTCCTGAGTGCTTCTGAATTAGATAAGGAGGGGGCCCCGATTGGCAGTGCCAGGGCCGCGAATGGGGGTTGCATGAACATTTATGATAAAAGAGTAATCAAAATTAATTTGGGGTTAGATAGACTTTACGATGTGCATGCATATGCGGCAGATATCAAATTTAATGTTCTCGGCATGCCTTTTCTCAAAGAACACGGGTTCATCATAGACTTTAGGTGCCATTATTTATTAGATCCCAGCACAAACCGTAGTATTTCTCTTAGTAATGAGGCTTTTGATTTTTCGGAGCATGTACGAAATTCTATATTCCCTCTGGCCGCTGTCTCTTTAAATATACCGCTTTGCGAATACGAATTAGTTAATAATTTAATTAGGAAGTACCAAGTCTTATTCTTAAATCCTTATAAAGCACCTAATTTAGATTTAAAGAATGATCAACTCAAAAGATGGCGCTCTATTTGTACGAAGTACCGAAGAAAAGGGGGCGGGGCTTATTTTGACAGCTGTGAGAACAACTTCGTCGCTCAGTCACAACTTGATAGAAAGGAAACTATAGGGGAGGGGGGAGGGGGGAGTAAGGATTGTACTATTGGAAGGGGGGATGAAGATTGCACTGTTGATGAGGGGGGGGGGGAGAGAGAAGAATGTCCTTTGAAGGAAGAAATTTTATGCGAATTGGCGGCAAATTACCCATACCATGTAAATATCAGCGGCTCGCCGATACAATTGAAGAGTAGAAGCATAGCTCCACATCTTTTTGAGAAAGCAAGGGAGGAAATTAATAAATTATTGGACGCAGGGGTCATTTCGCGGGGGAGAAGCAACTGGGGGTTTCCAACTAGCTTTTTGCCAAAGTCGGACGGAAGGGTTCGGTTGGTCGTTGATCTGAGGTTATTAAACCAAAGATCAACCTCTGACAATTTTACCCTACCCAAGATTAAGGATATTATATTGCAATTGCAACATTGCAAGTTATTAACAAGGTTAGACGTTCGGCAAGCTTACTACAACGTGCCAGTCAGCGAGGAAACAAAGAAATATTTCACTATTACTTGTCCTTTTGGTAATTACAGTTTTAACTATTTAATACAAGGACATAAGTGTTCTTCTAGTGCCTTCCAGCGCTTCATGTCAATCTTGTTTGGAGATTTAAAGAATGTTTTTGTTTATTTAGATGACATCTTAATTGCCAGTTCGACTCTTGAAGAGCATGTTGTGATGTTGGAGAAAGTTTTGGAGAGATTAAAGTATATGAAAATTTATCTGAACCCAAAAAAATGTGTGCTGGCAGTGGGAGAAACGGATTTTCTAGGGTTCAACATTAGCGAGAAGGGCGTTAGGCCTAGCAAAGAAAAGATCAATGCGGTGGTGAATGTTGCAAAACCTACAACTATCAAACAGCTTAGAGCGTTTCTCGGTCTATATAACTTCTGCCGAATCAATATAGTAGGGGCGGCTCAATTGTTGCAACCCCTAACGAAAATATTGAAAGGAAAACCCGCCTCCAATAAAAGGATTTCCTGGGAAGTAGAAGCCGAGCGAGCGTTTCTAGAAGCTAAAGCGGCAATGGTGAGTGCCACCCTATTGTCGTTCCCTGATGAAAAAACTGAGTTACTATTATACACGAAGGTAAGCGAGCTTACTATAGCCAGCGCACTTATGGGAGAAGAAAATAATCAGACAAAGATTTTCGCGCTTTACAGTACTATACTTTCTGAGGTGGAAGTGGCACTACCACCATTAGTTAAGGAATTATTATGCGTCAATAACAGCTTACAAAAATATGCTTACTTAATTGCCAATAAGAGAATCACTGTCTGTACTAACAACAGTGGGTTAATCACAGCTTATATGAAAAAGAGTGCCGAAAAAATTCATAATATTCGAGAGGTAAATTTATTGAATGCCATTTCAAATTTTGACGTTGAGTTTAAATTGGTCTCGAAGGCTAAAAATAAATTGGCGATAATTTTAACAGAATTGGCTAACGAAAGAGATAAGATTATAGAGGCTGGGGAGTTTGCCAAGCAACTGGCTTGTATTAAAAGCATGGGGGTGGGCTGGCCAAAACAAAATTACTATGGAGACGGAGTTTACAACTGGAGGAGAAGTTATAGTGACGGAATCTACTGGAATTCCGTAGTGAAGGGGTAAGCCCTTTAAATCGCACGTTAAAAGAACAAGAACTTACTGGAGTATTATAATAATAAATAATAATAATGGAATATAATAATTAATAATAATTTCAATAATAGAATAAAATAATAATAATAATAATAATAATAATAATAATAATAATAATAATAATAATAATAATTAATAATTGAAAATAGTAATAGGAGTAATAATAATAATAATAATTAATAATAATATAATAATAATAAGAAGAAAATAATATAATAATAATAATAATATAAATAATAAAATAATAATGAAAATAATAATAATGGTAGTAATAATAATAATAATAAAATAATAATAATAGTTAAAAGCGATAATGGTAGTAGTAGTAGTAGTAGTAGTGGTAGCAGTAGTAGTAGTAGTAGTAGTAGTAGTAGTAATGATAATAATAGTGGCAATGATAATAGTAGCGAAGCTGGTGGTGATTATGACTTTGATGATTTTGTGATAAATACTATAACTTACAGTAAAAAAGGGTTAAATGGAATGATGAAGAAAATTCAGGATGGGGTAGATTTCAAAGAGATAGCTATAGAACAGGAGACTGATGATTATATAAGGGACCTAATAAAGGGACTGAAAACTAGTGGATTGAAGGCCTGCCATAAGGAGTTCATCTATAGGGGCGAGGAGTTGTCTTTGGCGGTTGATATCTCTACAGGCACAGCTAGAATATTAGTACCGGAAAATCTGGTGGATGATGTCATAGAGAAAATACATAATACAAATCACTTGGGAATTAAACGGACGTTGACCATCCTGAAGGCGGATTTTGCCTTCAGATTTATGCATAGTAGAGTAAAGAAATTTGTACAGAGTTGTGATGTCTGTCAGAAAAATAAGAGCGTTAGAAGGATATCTCCAGAATTCGGCAGATTTAAGGAAGTCTCGGAGAAGTTTGACACCCTCCATGTGGACTTATGTAAGTTTCCGTATAGTATGGGGTTCAATTATCTGCTTGTTTTTATTGATAGATTTAGTAAGTATCCCTTCGCCTACCCTCTTAGGCAGGCGACAGTCGACTCGGTGTTGAATGTGTTAGTGAGCGAAATTTTTCCGTTTTGTGGCTCAATAAAAAGACTCATCTCAGATCGAGGAAGCCAATTCACTGCCAAATTATTTAATGACGTGTGTAACCTACTCGGCATAGATAAAATTTTCACAACGGCTAGCTCACCAAACGTGAATGGCCTAGTGGAAAATTTGAACCAAGCTCTCATAGTGACGCTAAGGTGTATGATTAATGATGGGGAAAATGAAGGGTTAAAATGGCCTGAAATTTTGCCTTGGGCACTGTACTGTTTGAGAATTAGTCCTCTAAATGACCAAGGGGTTACTCCCAGTGTGCTTATGTTCGGCCAGAATCTATCAGTGCCAGGAAGCTTGTTACAGAAGGAGGCACTCAGTGCCACGGTCAGTCAAAGCGCCTATTTGAAGAAATTAGTGGCCTTAATGCGTAGGCCTTTGGCACCACATGTTGTATATAAAAATAAAAATATATTTATCCCGAAAGATCTCCACAAGGCAAGGGCCGTGTTGGTGAGAAATCAACAGTACAATGTAGGAAAACTGTCAGAGAGATACTCAGGACCCTTCAGGGTGCTACGAATAAAAAAGAATAACGTTTATATTTTAAAGCATGGGAAAGAGGCAGTGGAAAATTTAAGAAATGTAAGAATTTTTCATAACATAACTGATAGGGACGCTGAAACCCAAGAGAAAAATAAAGTTAAATAAAAAAAAATATATATATAGATAATAATAATAAAAAAAAAAAAAAAAAAAAAAAAAAAAAAAGAGAGGAAAAGGGGGAGCTTTTTAGTTCTGCATGCAATTCTTAGAATTAGACAGTAGTTGAATTGATACTTTATCCTTCCAAAAAAAAAAAAAAAAAAAAAAAAAAAA
>JABUQX010023812.1:10000-12500 GCA_015478945.1 Trachelipus rathkii | reverse complement strand
AAAAAAAATGCTCAAATGAATTTAAATGCAAAACCTCTATTTTAAAATAAAATACAGATCTTAATAATTAGCAGAAGAAAAAAAATCCCTTATTTTCTGTATTTACACATATTTAAAAATATCTAATTAATTTCTTTTAAAAATAAGGAAAGTTAGCAATAAATATTACAAAAGGGACAAAATACTATAAACGCACACAAACATCAGAATTATTGTTGGCCCTACGTCTAGTTATTTTTATTTATTTTTTTATTATTATTTTCTGTTCCCTCTCCGTGAGTATTGGGAATTTGTAAAAAAAAAAAAAAATGTTTCCATATAATGATAATGTATTATTTTCTCATAAATACATGAAAATACCCAATAAATACTTATAGGGGGCGTTGAAAAAATTTCGACAAAACATTTTAAGATATTTAATTATGAATAGACTTGGAAAGGGATTTTAAATTTATTATTTTTTTTTAAAATCCTTTTCTTAAAATGTCTTAAGTTAAAACATAAAAAAAAGATATCCTAAATTTAAAAATCCCTTTCCACGTGTATTTTAATTTAAATATCTTTAAGCATTTTTTTGAAATGTTTTCAAGGCACGTTCAAAAATATTTACTAGTAATTTTCATGTATACCAAATTGCGGAAAAAGAATCACACGATCTTCAAAGATATTTTTTAATGTGAGTTCTTTACAATAAAATGGATACCATTAGTTTTTTTTAACCTTCAATTGTGCGTGAGCGTTGCCGTGTAACAACTTACTATCTTAATTAAAACAAAAAGACAGAAAATTAAACTAAGATAAGAAAGTCTCTTCAGGTTTAAGAGATAATTTTAAATAACACAAGGAAAAGTTTTAGTTTGAGGATAGTTTAATTAAATGGGTTTCGGAAAATTTTAACTTCATAAAACTTCATATATATATAAATATATATATATAGTTTATATATATATATATTAATATAATATATATATATATATATATATATATATATATATATATATATATATACTATAATATATAATTATATTATTATATATAATATATAAATATATATATATATATAGTATATATATATTATATGGGACTGGTCGACTCCGGACCTAACCGTGGAACTATTCCCATGGGTTAAACCTGTGATTTTCTTTAAACTCTAAAAACCCGCAGCTAAGAGTCCCAGAAAGATCTTATGCCAAGTGCAAGAATCCCGGGGCCCTCTCCGAAGCTCATAGTGCTGAGTCGCTCCTTTAAATGTGCAATATAATCTGGAATGCGTATATGCTCAAGGGCTCTGCACTCACACGTATTGTTGTTTTAAGAGGAGGTATGCTGCAGAAAGAGTTCAAAACAATTGTTGATAGTAATTGCGATATTATATGGAAAGTAAATGCGAGAATTTCGGAAATCGGATGATGGAAAGAGATTGAAGAGTGTCATCATTTTCGTGTGAGTTCATGATATTTTCTAGAATGCACCCCTCAAGGAGGGCTGCGAGATTGGAATCAACTCACGTGTGTAGAGAGTATTCCATGCGAGGAAATATGTCATCCCCATAGAGAAAGCAAATGAGATGATGTTGAAGATAAAGTTAAAGATGACGTTAGAAGTTTGTTTAGAAACGTTGCAACTATTTGATCATTTCATAAAAGATCCCGAAAAACTCCAATGCTAAGGGAGAGGAATGATTGGGTGAGTATATTCGAGACAGTTGTGCGGAAAAGGAATATAGATTTTACCCAGCCAAATTGATGGTATATCTATGGGCTCCCATTTAGATCCAGATTTTGCTAATAGCTTTTCTTGTTATTTATTATGATACAAATTGGAAAACAATGCTCCTCTCTATTCAAACCCCTTCTCTATCCCCGCTACATGGGTGACAGCTTCCCAGTTTTCAAGGAGAATGTAATGAATTAAATGAATGAGTCACAGGAGATTTTACTCTCCATCAGCGGGATTCGAACATTGGACACCGCGTTGCAGTGTTAACAATAACCGGATGCTCTAACCACTAGGCCATCCACGTCCCCAAAAAAAGAACGCTTCAAGCGTAGTTTTTAAAGCACCAGGTTTTCTCATCCCATAATTCCATATCCCATATTCCATATTCATATATGTTTCTACAAAATATGAATGAGGAACACAACATAAGGTTTATATCATTAAACAAGAAGTAAATAAGTCTATCTTCCTTCTAAAAGTATTTGTTACACATAAGTACAATGATATTAAACTTATATGTATAGAAAATCTTACTCACGCATAATTGCTTTAACTATTTTAGCAATATCTCTCAAGTTTTCAAAATCTGCTCATTAGTATAGAATCTTATAGACATTTAAAATTTGCTCTGATTGGCATTTGTTCCACGCAGAGCTGAAATATATCAAAATAGTTTATCCATTTTAATTTATTCCCAAAATTTCAAGTGAAATAAAGTATTAATGAATTTCTAAATTTCTCAGAAAAATGCCTTTGACATACTTTCATCTGTCTACTGTGT
>JABUQX010023812.1:0-5000 GCA_015478945.1 Trachelipus rathkii | reverse complement strand
ACATAATACCTCATACAAATACTTAACTAACACATAAATAAAGTAACACCTACCCCACCAAACCACATAAACCAATACATCAACTACCCAACAACTAACCCAATCAACATGCATCACACTAATAAACTCACCACAAAAATAACTACTATAACACACAACACCCACCTCAACAATATAACAACATATATAATATATAAATATATATATATATATTATATATATATACACTACATATACCCCTATCATAATATAATAATATAATATATATATATTATCAATATATCATATATATATATATTATATACTTATATATCCATAATATAAATATATATATATATAATAAATTATATATATATATATATAATATATATATATATATATATATACTCACTATATCTATATATATTATAAATATATATAATATATATACATCGAAATATATATTAATATATAATTATTAATACTATATATAAAATATATATAATATATGAATACTATACACCCTAGACGAAGAAAAAGAGACGAGAGAGGAGAGAGACAGTTTCTATCCTAAACGATCATTTAAATCAACCGAAAAAAAAACCTCATAAAATTATATAAATACAGAAATTTACAATATTTGGTGTACTCCCTAGTTATTTAATTTTTATTTATTTTTTTTTTTTAAATGAAAATAATTAAAAAAATAATTATCTATTGTTTATATAAAGCTCTCTGAATTTTAATGTCTTATATTTCTATTTAAATAAAATACAGTGTATACTCGGTCGATGGTGACACATTAACAAACCTAAACAGTAAATTGAATGAATACCTGATAATGTACCCTCCGAAAAGTATTCTCAGACACATCTGTAAAAATTATCTTAAATTCTTTCCATTCTTTATACACAAATCACAACCTAAACCGAAAAGACTCCAATACTACTAGAAGATATAATGTACTATTACTTATATAAAAATTGACTTCTCTCTCTTCTCTCTCCTCTCTCTACTCTCTCTCTCTCTCTCTCTCTCTCTCTCTCTCCTCTCTCTCTCATCTTCTCTCTCTCTCTCTCTCTCTACTCCTCACTCCAAGTTAATTAATAAATTGTGGTTACATTGAATTTCAAACTGCTACATCTTATAATACTGAAGTGCCATGCATAATGGTAGTATAAAGTATTTCATAAAGCATGCCATTTGCAAAATGTATAACACCCGGAGTTATTATTCGTCTGGTCAATCTGACAAATGTAACCAATATAACAGAAATATTACAAATGTAATATCAATATCAAAATTTTCTGTTTATGAAATTGAAAGAGTGGAGCTTAGCTCAAGTATTATTATCTGGATTATTGCTGATGAAAAAATTTGATTGCAAGTTTATATAAATTTTTGAGATAACAATAATGCGTATAATTTTTAAAAAATTTTAATACAAACTTTTGCCAAAAATATCTATAAAACAACTCTCTCTTGAAATATATATATATATATATAGCCTTATTTATTATATTATATATATATAATATATTATATATATATATATATATAATATATATATATATATATAATATATATATATATATATATATATATATAATTATATAATATATATATATATATATCATATATATATATTAAATTTCCACTAATAAACATGTTAAATAACCACACAAACCTCACAATTAATTTTAGATGCCATTATAAGCCATTCTTAATAAAAAATTCAAATGATTTCCTTTGACAGTTAAACATAATCTTTCAAAATTCAATTATTTGAATTAAAGTTAATTCATTTTAACATGAAGATAAAAATTCTGTTGTAAATGTTGAATAAAATATAAATATTTCACTCAGTATCATATCTACAGTAAAATATGGGGACTAGCCCAAATGTGTCGACATAACATCAAGAAAAGTTCCGGTACAACCCGCCGCAGGAGTTAGAATAGGTTAGGTTAGGTTGGGTTAGGTTAGGTTAGGTTAGGTTAGGTTAGGTTAGGCTAGGTTTAGCGTTAGATTGAGTGTTAAGTTTTTAGGTTAGGTTAGGTTAGGTTAAGTTAGGTTGGGTTAGGTTAGGTTAGGTTAGGTTAGGTTAAGTTATGTTATGTTATGTTATGTTATGTTATGTTATGTTATGTTATGTTATGCTATGTTATGTTATGTTAGGTTAGGTTAGGTTAGGTTAGGTTAGGTTAGGTTAGGCTAAGTTAGGTTAGGTTAGGTTAGGTTAGGTTAGGTTAGGTTAGGTTAAGTTAGGTTAGGTAAGGTTAAGTTAGGTTAGGTTAGGTTAGGTTAGGTTAGGTTAGGTTAGGTTAGGTTAAGTTTTGTTGGATTCGTTAGAGAAACTCTAATTAACCAGATTTTTTTTTTTTTACAAATGCCTACCCATTTTCCTGTCGACCATACGAGTATAGGTCCTAAAATATCACACAATCGAAATGGGACGAAAAATGATGAAAGAAAGAAAAAGGTTTTGGTCAAGTGGTCATAGAGAATCAAAGGCTATTCTGAATACAGGAAATTATTTTGAAAGGAAGGAAAATTTCCTGCAATATTTTTTTGGTTTTAAAGTACCACTTCAAGTAGGTACCGGCATAAATGAAAATAGCTTTGATTTTCATTATTTAAAACATTGTAAAATGTTAGTGAAATGAATATAAAGGGATCTATATGTCATTCGTCAGTGAATCTGGCGGCGAAGATCATAAAGTTTTCTATTATTTTTAAACCTTTCACAGAGGAATATGAAGGAGAGTTAAAGGGAAGTCTTCTTTAACCTTTATAGATGAAAAAGAAAATTATGAATAAAAAAGTAAAATCACGTAACGCTCTATCCCAACAGTAATTAAATTTTCAGCAAAGAAGAAACAAAGATTACAATTATTGCCAAATTCACAGAGTAAAAAAAAAAAAAAAAAATCGATCAAATCGATCATTTTCCACTCTTTGTTTTTGAAAGTTGATGATGGAAAAATATAATTTTAAAGAACTAATAACTTGGCAAAAATATATGAATGAATAATAGAGAGAAGGCTATGAATGGTAGTAGAACCCAGACTGGGGAGGAAGAGCAGCACGGATATAGAAAGAACAGAAGCACGGCGGATCTTTTGTTAGCCTTGAGAATTATGTTAGAAAAGATATGGGAATATAATAAACGAGCACATATAGCTTTCATAGATCTGAGGAAAACTTTTGATTCACCCTGGCCTAGGATAGAGACTGGGAGAATCTTTAGAACCATCTAATTCTAAGGAGGGCCGGTCTGCTATGAACATAAAAAGACGGAAATACATAGGTTGGTCAAGTAGAGAAGAGGCAGGGGGAGAACTGAGAGTGGATGTGGAAGGGACATGGAGATAACGACGAGTGGAAGACAACTGAACTACCCCAAATACATTGGGTGCGCGACCGAGCTGTTTCGGCAACGAGAAGGAGGAAATCACTACAGCGAGAAATGACAAGTAGAGATCACTCAGAATCAGTAATGTAGGAGCTGTAAGGTCACCGTCCTATAATGAAAGCACCACCTAGATAACACCTGAGATATCGTCAGTGAAAAGACACAAGCGCTGAATAGCATACAGAGGGGGCCAACATAAGTAACACCACCCAATTCCTCACCTATATAGGGCAAGAGACATGAAAGTACGGACCATAGAGAAGAAATAGGTAGAATACAGTTGGCGGAGAAGTACGTTCTTATGAAGAGCGATAGTGCGAAAGACTTAGAAGAGACAGACCAAACGAAGAATAAGGGAGGGAGTTGGAAGCTAAAAAAGGAGTGAAGACTATACTTAAAATAAGAATGGATCGCAGCCAAGATAGAGGTACATGGGGGACACCTAGGGACGATGCAGAAGGAGAGGGCGCCAAAGGAGATAGAGGGTGAAGAACCGGAGCGGAACAAGCCAAGGAAGACCAGAAGAGATTGGGAGCAGCTCGAGTGGCAGGACTCGCTTGGAAGACATGGAATGCCGTCGATGAGGGATCTGGGAGAAGGTAGAGTCCTGGAGGATAAAGGAAGCAATTGTAGAAGCGAGCTGGCATTCCGCTGACAGGGTCTTGATCCGTCCTGGGGGTTGTAAAGTGCTAAGTAATAAGATAAATAGCGTACCATGATAAATAAGTGTATTAATGGAAAAATATTCTTAAAGTTACTGTTTGAACTACAAAATCGAAATAACTTCTATATCTTTAAAAAATCCTACATCAAATAAATTAGGACCTGACCTTAGATTACTTTTTGAGCGGCATGTATAAAATTGATTTGAATAAAAATAAACTATAAAATTTATAGATGAAAATATAGGAATTTTGTTTATAGAAATATTGTTTCACACTGTACATTAATCATAAATTTTTCGATGCTGGAGGAAGAGTAGAAGCAACATCACTACATATTATCAAAATCAAACGATGTGCCTAGTAATTAATCATTTGATGTAACATTTGCCAATAGTTCTGATTTAAGGCATATCAAAATTATGATAAAAGTTATGGTTTGATAAAAGGAACCAACAGACGCCACGCAACTTTTAACAACTGAGAATTGAGCTTCAAGTAGAGAAGTGAATGAGGGATTGCGCAAAAAATTTTTAATTCTTAAGGTAACTTATATGTATTTTGGTTCTCTTTTGCAAAAATTTAGTTTTTTGACTTCTTTATTCTGATCACTTCTTGTGATAATTACTCTACAAATTTTCAATTTTTTTGATGATTTCTATTTTGCTGTCCATATATCTGTAATAAAACTATCTAATGAATTCCATCTTTTTAAATGCTTAATTGACAAACCAGAAATTATACTAATAAAGGATGCTAAATTAAGTTGCTTTATTAAAAATGCTACGATAAAACAGATTAATAATTTCATTATAAATATAAAAATAAATATTGAATAAAACAAAAAATTTATTCAAGTTACAAATACTGCATATTGCCAAGAGACAAAACAGATAGACCATTTGGTTTAAATAGATTTGAAATAAAGAGAATAATCTCTCTCT
>JABUQX010023811.1:72500-77350 GCA_015478945.1 Trachelipus rathkii | reverse complement strand
GCCAAAACTATTTGGTTCCCTCAGATTGAAGTAATACTTATCAACTACTTCCTTTGCCTCCATGTTGGCTACTGACCCCATGTAAACGCTATATATATATATATATATATATATATATTATATATATATATATATATATATATATATATATATATATATATATATATATATATATATATATATAAATATAAAAAGAGATAAAGAAAAAGGTATAAAATAACATATTTATTTATATACAAGCATTACAACTAAATAAATATATATATGATAATACATAATTACGATTTAATCCAAATAGGTTTATTATAAGTTTTTCTTATTCTTCCTCTGGTAACACGTTTAAATTTATCTGAAGCGTAAGAAGTACCAGAGGGACTTGAATCAGGTCTTGGCATCTTTGGGATATTATCCAAATCTGCTAATCGTTGTGTATTTAAGATTAAAGTTCTGGGAAAATTAATAGTCTGAAGTTCTTGTTTGATCTCATTCCATCCTTTTACAGGGCCTTTCTTCCAGTTACGTGAGAGATCAGCTATCAAATCCACAATATTTGAACCTTTAACTATTTCATCATCAATTACGATCTGCCCTGCTTCATTCAAAGATAATTGTTCTTTTAAAATATTATATAAAGCTATTCCTGATTTACGCACTCTAATAGGTAAGCTCTCCTCTAGGATATTTTTAAATTTATCTTCATTTTTCACTTCAAGTTTTACTTCATTAGGTATATCTACATCATCGGGTAGCGGTTTACGTAATGGTGGATGTAGATGCAAGTCTTTAAGATCTATCAATTTTTGTATGGCATCTTGGTATAAGATGCGTTTCTCATGGATGTTAATGTCTGAATTTAATATCCTGTACACTTCTTTCTCGTAATTGGTTATCTGTTCAACTTTAGGATCATATAAGCTGGGAGGTAGAGTCTGCTGAAAAGATAATGAATCGTTCACAATATAAGGATTCTGTTGGTGTAACTGTTGTTGTTGAAGTGAAAGAGGTTGTAATGCCAATGCATTGTGTGGTAATATCTGCATATATTGGGGTTGTGAATGATGAAACTGTGACTGTGGATTTTGCACAGTGCGTGGTAATAACTGTTCATATAGAGGTTGTGAATGCTGAATCTGAGGAACTGAATTCTGTACAGATGCTGTATTATTATACTTCATTTTCTCATACTCATTATATGGAAGTACAGCAACCTTCTTCATCATGGGGACAACCACTTAGTTATCAGTGGAGCTATAACGGAGAAGAGTAATGGTAGGAATACCCCTCCTCCTCGCTGTAGTAACTTCTTTTTATTTTTCAGATTTTTAATGTTGAGGGAGAGTTTTTTAATGATGTTTCTATAACGACGTAGCTTTACCTTCTGAGGTCTGTTTAAAGGAACATTTCCTTTTATAAGATTTAAACAGACTTCACATACACACTGGATGAATTTCTCATCCTCACTAATTAGTTTACGTTTTTCAGAAGGTTTCAGCTTTTTAAATTTTTTTATAAGAGGTAAATACTTTGCAACTAGAGCGCTCATTATTCAGGTATGTATACAGTTTCTATCTCATAGGGAAGAATGTTGGTACGGAGCAACACTCTGTGCGTGTTTTTGGGGTGAAGTTCACACATCAAATAACCGTGGGGGATTGAAGTAACCTCTTTATATACTTTTAAGAACTCTTTCCTTTGAAGGGGAAACATTTGAGTTGCCAATACATTAATTTGACTCATGTCTCTTCTCTGGCCAAACAACAGTAAATACTGTGTGTTTAAAGAAACACTTCGCATATGCTTGCTTTGATGAAAAATATTCTGTGTTATGAAAAACACCGAGATATTTAGATGGTGAGAATAAACTGTGAACGCTTCTGCTATTTCCAAATTCAATTTGTGCATTAAATCATCTAATACAATAATTTTGTGACCATGTATATTGTCCAACGATCTAATATCGTATATGCCTTCATGAAATTGAATAACATCTTTATATTCTTTAAATTTTTCCTGATAAACATTATAACACCATATTATTTTTACAGGGGTTTGCTCGAAAATCTCCATTTCCTTTAAAATATTTAATAATAGAAAGGTTTTACCACAACCTGTCGGCCCAGCTACAAGACATGTAGCCGGACTTCGGAACGTAAATTTCTCCACATCCATACTCGTTAAGTGAATAATGAATAATGAGATTGATTTACTGCTTTAAGGTATGTAAAGTATATGTTTTTAATAAAATTTCGTACAATTTTATTAAAATAAAATGTTTATATATCAGACACTGCGTGTGTTTTTCTTACATTACAATTTTTAAATAATAATAAAATAATAATAAAATAATAATAAAATAATAATAAATAAAAAGTATTAAAACAAAATAAAAAATATAAAAGAAAACATAATGTTAATAAATATATGAGTTAAAGCAGTAAAGCATATGAGTTAAAACAGTAAAGCAGTAAAACATATGAGTTAAAGCAGTAAAACATATGAGTTAAAGCAGTAAAGCAGTAAAACAAAAGCATACTAATCCCTTTGGTGTTAGGTAACACCTCTATTGATTTACTGATTTACTGCTTTAAGGTATGTAATGTTAATAAATATATGAGTTAAAGCAGTAAAACATATGAGCTAAAGCAGTAAAACATGAGTTAAAGCAGTAAAGCAGTAAAACAAAAGCATACTAATCCCTTTGGTGTTAGGTAACCACCTCTACTCTCGTACTTTTATTCTCCTTTTAATTAAAGCTGATATTTACTGTCCTTCTAAGGGGTATGTCATTAGAGTATTTAAGTTTTTTAATAAAGAAATTCCGTGTCGCTTCCCAGGAAATAACAAAATTGTTAGTAAAGATCAATGTAATGACTCTTCACTCACTATATCTATGACAAGAGGGAAGAACTTTCGCATTCCCATGCGCATGATTTCTACATCTTGCATTCATCAATGATATCTAGTTCGTATTCGGCGAATCAACCGTATGGTCGTCTTTGCGGCAGCGTGCCCACGACGAGCGGCTCGAGGTACGCGGAAATATATGCGCCTTGACGTGCCCACGCGGCGGATTTCGCGCGGGTTCACCTGGCGGACGCGGACTCTGAAACGTTTGCGGTCACTGTCTCAAATGTGTAACTCTTTAGATATTAATTCTATCGGGCTTATAAGGTTAGAAAAATACTAACTCATAGTAGGAAGCATCTAGCAACTTGTAATATACACCAATCGATTCCTCATACCCTTATAACATAGGGGTAGACATCCATATTAGGCTATTCGGGGCTCAGGGGAGGCTAGAAAAGGCTTGAAAAAAGTGGCACTTCGTGGCCACTATGTGGCATCACTTGGCACTATGTGGCACTCACTTGGCACTCATTGCACTCACTTGGCACTCATTTGGCACTCATTGGCACTCACTTGGCACTCACCTGGCACTCACCTGGCACTCAGTCTAATACTCATAGAATTACTAATAGAAAACATCACTAATACTCCTTTAGCGGGTGCAAAATGGGAAACCATCAAAGTGAACCATCAATAAATCTGAGTCATCAAAGCTGAATCATCAATATAGATGCCAACAAAGATGACGTCATCAAAGTTGAGCCATAAAAGTTGAGCCATCAAAGTTGTAGGGGCCGTGTAGGCTAGGTATAGGTGTACGCTAGGTGAAGGGCTGGGTTAGGAGTCTAGGTGTAGGCTAGGTGAAAGGCTGTGTGAGGGCGCTGGGTGTGAGCGGCTAGAGCTGTAGGTGCGCGACAAGTCACCAGAGCTATGGTGAAGGCTGCCGAGAGGTAGAGAAGAAGGCTCTTCAGGTGAGCAGATCTCGGTGAGATTACGCTCACGTAAAAAAGAGCTGCGCTGTATGTACCCCAATATGCTAATGTTGATTTAGTAGGTTCTGCTGTTAAAAGGCTTGGCGTGCTCAGGCTCAGTAAGCATGAGAAGGCTAGTGTGATGGGCGATAATAGAGCTCAGGTTGCATAACGGCCTAGGTGGTGTATAGATCACGAGTTGCAATTATTTTCGAACATTTACATTGATGTCGACTGTTAACTCTGCATGCGAGACTCCCGTCTTGCCCGCTGTAGTTGTGGAAAGTTACACAGAAAAATCTCTCGTCGCTCCAATGACTCATTCACCCAACGTCCTCCGTTTATGGCCTGATGAAATAACTGATACGATTTCAGCTCCGGCGGTGGTAGCGGATGCGTTAGGTTATAGCTTTGCTAGCCATTCAGTTCATTCCGCTACATAAGCCTTTCAAAAACTGCAAGAAACCGACACAGCACTTTACCAGACCTTTTTTCGTGTGTAAGATGTCGACCTGATACCAAATGCAGTCAAAAAAGGAAAATGAAGGAGTCTAAAGCACCCCTTAAAGAGACCTCAGAAATTCTTTATTGTGTACCCGTAGTCGCCTAGCTCTGCCCTATACGAAGACTGCATGACCATTTAGACAGAAGTGAGCTAAAACCCTCCGGGTGCGCCAACAAAATTTAGCGCCGATTCCCATGATAATTTAACTATTCTACAATACATGCTGCTTTCGCCAACACCACATGTCAGATATCGTTTTCCCGACAAAAATTAGGGGTTCTCCGTGTTGCCCCAAAAATATAGCGTCTCTCAAAAAACTCAGAAGAGATCTGTGCATGCGCTCCTAAATCTATTTCACCGAATCTATGGACTACAGCTTTTGTGGTTAGCGCCCATATAATTATGTCCCAAACCTGAGAGAAGCACTCCAACGAATTTTGGCGACTCAAAAAAGACTACGAATTGTGCTCTCGGACCACGCTTGTCACTCCTGGTAAATATAATATCGAGAGCGAGATGGCTCTGCG
>JABUQX010023811.1:47500-52500 GCA_015478945.1 Trachelipus rathkii | reverse complement strand
TGAGTCATTAACTCTCTTAATTTTTGTACGACATTTACATTTTCTTCTAATGTGTGTCACCTTTTGGAGCCTAATCAATAAATGGTCCAGTTATAATTAAATAGTACTATTACTAATATTTTCAAAATGATGATAATAATTTGAGCCTCAATCATAAAGTCCGTTATAATTAAATAGTACTAATTACTGTATATATAGAGCGTATGTATTTCTCAATAAATGAATAATAGTTAATTGACAAGATTAATTATTCCCCTATATTATATAAGATATTTAATTATATAATAATGCAAAACCTTACTAGTACCCGGCGCATGCGCGAGTAGTTGTTTCCACGGCCACCACTATCGAGCAGGATCGCATATAATATATATATATATCAATATATAATATAGACTATATTCAATGATATAGTAATGATAAGTAATAAAGTTAAATAATATATATATATTATATATATAGTAATAGATAATATAAAGTACTAAATAAATTATAATATTATAATACTATAGTAAATATACTTATGTAGTTATATATGGAAGAAACAGAACAAAGGAGTAAATATATTTATAAATTATATAATATATTAATAATTATATATTATATTATACAATATAACATCAAATATATTTATAAGTTTATAAATTTTTTTTTTTACTACTAGTTATATATATTGGTTAATAATAATAATAATAATTATATTAATATTAATTAATTAATAATAATAATATAATAATAATAATAATAATAATAATAATTAATAATTATTGAATAATAATAATTAATAATAATAATAATAATAATAATTAAAATAATAAATTAATAATAATAATAATAATAATAATTATAATATAATAATAATAATAATTAATATAATAATATAATTAGGATATAATAGATTTACTCAACTGATTTGAATACATACTCTAATGAAATATAGTAATAAAGTAAATAAAGTAAAAGACTAAGTTAAGAGACAAGCTCTATTTGACTCTCAGCCTGCTCTCAGTGTCTACACTTGCTGTCCTCTGGACTAACTTCAATTATCTCACTATCTACTACGTACGTTACTTACTACTACATACTACTTCACTTACTTTACTACTACTCTCAGGCTACTACATACTACTATACTACTACTAGAAATACTTTTATTACTAGAACTTCTTCATGAAAGTTTTCTACTAGTACGATTACCGCTACAACTTTCTTTACTATTACTAATTTTAATTCTACTGTATTATTACTACTACTACTACTACTTCCACTACTTACTTTTAATGGATATATCCTAAAATATAACCATTTGTAATATTATATTAATAAATAACTTATAAAATTATTGTAATAATAAATAAATAATTAACTTTATTTACTTGAAGATTCACGCACAATTGAAACTCGATGCACTCGAATTAGTTTGCCCTGTGCCAGAGAGTGCCAATGGCTTTCTTTGAGTACTGGCATTCTCTGGCACAGGGAAAGTGCCAGATAGGCTCTCTCTCTTTGAAGTAACTGGAGATTAAACGAAAGGAAGTTGCAGAGAAAGAGAAGCAGCAGATGGTCAATCATAGAAATAACACAATTTGTTATTTAATTCACAGTTGCCAAAATTGATAAAAAGGAGTCAAAAAAAAAAAAAGTTTTAAAATCGAATGTTATTTTTTTTATTTATTTTTTTCCTCTTAACTTTGTTAATCATGCTTCTCGCATTGGAAAGACCGCGTATTAGGATGCAACCCACGTCCGCTGGTTGCGCAAGCACTTCTGATTCGATTTATATAGGCAGTAAATTATTTATTCAATAAATATTTTTCATTCATTTTTAAATATATATATTTTTTTTTATGCATTAATTTAATTTAATTTTATTTAATAGAAATATAAATAACGCTGCAAGTGAAATCGTAGATTCGAGCTTAATATAGCTATTAATGATTTTTCTAAAAAATTAGATTAATGATTTTATCAATTTTAAATCAAAAATATATTAATTATATCATATATATATAATATATATTAATATATTAATATAATTAATAATTATTATTATATATATATATTAAATATATATAATATATATATATATATATATTATATATAATATATATATATATATATATTATATAATATATATTAATATATATATATAATATTTTATATATAATATATATTAAATAAAAATTTAATTATAATTGCATAAACCTAATCTTTAAGGATATTAATTTCAAAAAAAATGTAATATATTTTTTTAGGTGATTTGCTTATATTTCATTGTATGTATATTAAGAACTATATATATTTACTGTTTAATTGGAATATTTAATATATAGTAAATATATAATAATAATAATAATAATAATAATTATTACAACTACGAAATCTTTACATACTACAATTCCATTAGTTATGAGCACAGTACTTATAGTAATCTTAAGAAGGTTTATGAGTATATATATGCTTTTATACAAATTTATGTTCGGAAAATTCTATTTTCATTCTCTTGTTGATAATAATGGAGTGAATAGTAATAATACTAACCTAATTTCTACGTAATATATATATGAGTGAGTATATTGTAAAAATCACTGTTTTAATATATAGCTATTGATTTTTTATGTACATGCATATGATATATAATTTTAATATTAGACATATAAATAATAATATATATTATATAATAATATAAAATATATATAAAATACGTATATGTCGAGGAAAGGAGATATGGCCTGCTCATCAATTAGATGTGTAAATATGTTCAGATTATGAAAGACCTTTTGTTTTCAGAAATTCTCATATAAATAATATATAAATTAGGTATATTATTACCACCAATTATTTTATTGAATAAGCTGTTTTTCTCAAATAAAGAAATTCTTCTCCAAGTTTATCTAAGTATTTTGTTTCCAGAGAATATGTTAGATTATATATACTATATAATATACGATATATATATATATTATTTAAATACTGAGAAATAATTCATCCAACTTTTATATTATATAATAAAAGTATTTATATTGAATATAAATATAATAGATTAGTATTTTATATATATATAAATAAATTATATATTTTTAAATTATATTATTAACTGCGACTACAATTATCTAAAGTGAATTTTTTAAGCCTGCCCAGAGAAGGTCTTTCCTAAACCTAATGCCCAAAACGGAGCCATATATTATATTAATATAGATATATAATATATATATTATACGATTATAATATATATATATATATATATATTAGATATATATATATATATATATAATATAATAATATAATAAATTAAATATACTATATATAAATATTTAATAATATTTTTTATATATGTATTCACCGAATTCAATAGAAGTTTTAATATATAAAATGTGTATTTATAATATATTAATATATATATATATATACTTATACTAATTTAATTTGAGTTGTGTTAAATCAGAAAGAAAGTTTGTAGAAGGGTTGCGTTATAGTGAAGTTTAGGTTTATCTATGGATGTAATATATATAATATATGTTAAATAATAAAAAAAAAGGGTGAGGGGGGTTTGAAAGATATAAATTGTTATAGCTCAGATATATAGAAACTGGCGGTAGGTGAAGAGTCCTCAATGGGAATTATGCTGGGTAATAGTCTAGATTAGCGTAGTCTGACGAAATTTCGATATTGTTTCCCGATAATCGGTTTATGAATATCTTTCGTCCCCATATAGAAGGACTAAAAACCACTGCCAAATCTCTCTCATACATAAATATATTCCCTCTAGCGACTTTTTTTTGTGATTTTTAAAATTCGTAGTTTATGGAACCCATTAGTTATTAGATTTTATAGGTTAAAGTTTTGTTATTAAAGTTTACGGTAGAAAATTTGTGTTTACGTAACAAAACTTATCATAACCTTACTTATTTTTCGAACGTAAAAAGAAATAATATATGAAATCACCGATCGATTATTTTAAAAAAAATATCGATTTTTTTCAGACTACTCTAATCTACCCTATTACCTTACGTTGGATGAAGGGGTGATAGAGGAGGGGGAGTGAAGAAGATGGCGTACGTGATAAAATACACGTAGGTGGGGTCCAACTTAGTGGCGCTATGCGGCACCCTCCTCTATCACCCCTCCAAAGCCCTAAAGGAACTTTCCATTCCATCTCCATACGGATGACGCCCTCTTCTGCGCCCCCTATGGGGGTAACCGTAGACCCACGTGACATTTGCCACTTGAAAAAGTTGGTCATCTCGAACTCCTCTATCAACCATCCAACTTTGTAATTAAACTTTCGAAATACCCTATATATATATATATATATATATAATATATATATATGCAAATATATATATAATTATAATATCTGCAACTGTATAATTACAGAGAAGTATTTAATATAAAGTATATATATTAATATATTAATTATAATAATATATAATTTATAATATATATATATATAATAATATATAATTATATAAATATATAATATAAAATATATATTAAATAGTAATAGCAGTTTCATGGCACAGATAAATATGTTTTTTAAATATAACTTTTTATTTTTCAATATATTAATATTATTAATTATATGTATACTAAAAACATTAAATATTATTGTATATATAATGTGTAATATAATATGAAGCAGGAATATTCTAAATAAAAAATTTATGAAATAATAATTTAAATAAAAAAATATTAGAAAATATATTATTAAATTCTATTAATATTTCGTATACTTCTTGACAAGTCAGTTAATATAGAAATATATCGATTTTTTCGTGAATAACAAGCGACTCCAGGTAGATATCAATATAGATGAGCTAAGTATAATGATACGTCTCGAGGATATTTTATCTGTTATGATATAGTACTCTCAAAAAAATTCTATTTATTCTCCGAAAACGAGTAAATTCATGCGTCTAAAAATATATATTCCAATGAAGTGATTAGGTCAGAAATTTACACTTTTGCATTCGTCGCATTCCTATATAGATTTAGGTTGA
>JABUQX010023811.1:27500-35000 GCA_015478945.1 Trachelipus rathkii | reverse complement strand
TATATAATATTATATATATAGTTATATATAATATATATATATATATATATATATTATATATATAATATATTATATATTATATATATATAATATATATATATATATATATATATATATATGACGTCTCTGCAAACTTTATGTGCAATAAAAACAAAATTTAAAAAAATTTAAAAAAAAAAGCTTCGGCTTATTTATTTTCATAAGCCTACAGTGAAGCACAAAAAGCAAAAAAATATTTCTTTTTACATGTTCGTTTAATATATATTGTAAATTCAGGATTCTTAAAATGTATATTCAATATGGATTTAACCAACTTTACATAGCCATAAATTTTTTTGAGAGTGGTTTACTTAAGGGTCCATTTAGTTTTAATAGCAGTGAAAGAGGGCCAAGTTTGGTCGAAACATTCTGCTAAAATTCCCTCAATTAAAATTTTCTTTAAATATTTGATATTAAACTTACAAAGAGTATTGATTTTTGATTAAATTTTATATTGTTCAAAGTAATATTTTAATTAAGGCATTTTAATATTATTTATATATATTATATATATATAATATATTATAATATATTATATAATATATATATATATATATAATTATATATATATTAATATATTAATGTATAATCAATAGAGTATAATGAATGAAATAGTAGTGATTATATATATATATATAAGATTAAAATAGAACATAAATAATATATAATAATACCTGATTTGTTGCATAAATAATTTCATACAGTCCTTATATTTGAATATGTGTAGTCGAAATTTGAAAGAACAAAGGCTCTTTATATAGTCATTTGCATCAAGTTCATTTGATTGTTAAAAGAAGTTTTGTTGCTTTTTTTTAGGTAAATTATATTAATTTTATTGCTAAAAACTTGTCAATCTTATTTTTCATTTATGATTTGAATGGTTGAAATTTGTTACCTATTTTTGCTCATAAATATTTCATATTTCTCAATTATTGAGAATTGATTAATGTTTGCTTAAGAGACTTAACAATGGATGGAAGTTTATAATTTTAAAGTTGTTTACTAGGTGAAGAGATGTATTGGAGTGAATTAGTAGTTTTCAAAAAATCTGCATTTTAATATGTTCAGTCCGTAATCGATACTGGTGTGTTCCATTAGTAATCAGTTACTTAAGAGAAAGATTGTGAACACCTTAAAGAAATCTATGAATGTGAAGAAGCACAATCATTATGGAGGATATTCAATGAAATAGCAGATAAATATGATATTTAGGTGCTCAGCTGTTACGACAGCAACCTTCATCAAAAGCCTTATTTAAATATTTTCAAACAGACTAAAATGTGGAGGCGCATTCATCTGAACGTTACCTAAATAGAGCACACTCTTATGACTCAAATGTAATGGAAGAAGCAATTAGATTGTCATAGAATGATGCTTGCATTCGTTTAACATCTGATGGAGGATAATAAGACCAGCGAAAAATCAGAATAGACCTTTTTAAAAGCGTATTTTTGTTTCGTCGAAGAAAATTATATTGACATTTGTCTAGCTTAACTTTGGATGTTGGGTATTAATGTGTTTACTATTTCGCTTATTATAAGACCTTTAGATTCTACTTGCATTTCTCACGACTTACCAAAGCAGTTTGGTCTTATTGTACCTATTTTTATCAGTTGCAAGTCACTTTGTCGGAAAATTGAAAGTGTTCTTTAGAGTAAAGCATTTTTTACTCTAAATACATTGGAATTTTAATATGAAAGTAATGAACAGCGAAAATTGTGAATTGAAATTTGCGCGAAAATATATACATGCCTTGCTAAACTTATTCAATTGCTTTTCCGCCAGCCAGTTTACGGGAAATCTAAAATGTATAATCAAGTTGTGACAAAATGTTTAAAAATATAATATTGCAAATATACACCACTCTCAAGCAAAATGTTTAAAAATATAATATTGCAAATTTCGGAAAATTAACATGCCTTGCGTACACTTATACAACGGGCATTTTCAGAAAGTTCATAGCATTCTGTGATGAAAACTCGACTTATCTACGACGTGCTTTCAAAGTCTTACTCTTCATATTCTCTTATATTAATTATCATGACTAATGTATTTAAACGGGATGGGTACCAAAGAAAACTTTCCTCAATTATGTACTTCTCTATCATGTTCAGCGTAAACAATTAATAGTACATCTTCTACTCTAGCATAGTTAGAGCGTAAAAACTTATATTATAAACACTTCACATCAACATTGCCTGTATATATTAATATATAACTCAACACCAAAGATTCTTCCAAATCAAACCATGATATGTAGTATCATGAATAGAGCTGCGAAGAATTATATTAGCTATATAGCATCAAGGCGTTAACAAAATAATACTCCTATCATTTGGATCACACAGCATACTACTATATATATTGCCGAGTATAGGTATAGCTTATACTCTAAGAAAATAATAAATATATAATGAGAGAAACATAACACATATAACCCTAAATATAGAACAGTATTCCTTCAACATTGTGCGCAACGTCTTTCATCGTGATGTTTGGACTTATGTTCCCAGATGTTTGGCATGGTCTTTTGTTGGTAATTTTTGGTTTAATACATGACAGCTGAAAGGCGTCCATAAGCGTGAGCCTATTTAAAGTACATAAATTTCTTGAATATAAATAAATTCATTATAATCTCTGGCGTTGTCAGTCCATTAAACAGCGGCAATTGATGTTTTTCAATAGTCTTTTCTCGAAGCGTTTTCCATTACAGTTTTCGACATTGCGAAAGTAAATGAAACCCTTGGAGAACTAGACTATTCTTAACAATATGTTTACCTACGTTCAAACATTTCAAATGTATTTCCCTTTGGAATGGATCCTGCCTGGCAAATATCTTCAAACAGACTAGTAATGATAAACTCCTTAAAAATGAAAACTGCATTGATTATAGGTGTGCTCTCAATGTTATTTGGTTTGTTAATAAGACTTGCTGTAATTAGTTGCTACCAAGAACTGATTTTTAAATGGTTACCTTAGTTACTAATATTTTCTCCTCTGGTGTATTTATGTTTCCTGATTGTACTGAAATGGATCACTTATAGCGTAGGAGCGGAGGACCCGAAATACCGTCCTTCATGTGCACCTCCAATTCTTCCAACTTTTGTAGGGATGATGACCAGAACTCCTCCTCCTATTTTGCCTGAACCATGCTCTTCAAAATTATATCCATTACAAGATCATGTAGAGAGAATTATTTTTATAGTAACTTTGTTTTCAGCTGTGTTTTTGATAATAGGAGAACCTATCCTTTATTTAATTTAGAAAAAGACTGGACAAAACAAAAGTTAGTCTATTGTTATCGATTCAGTTATGCATAATTTGGAATACCTCTTGGATACAATTGCTCATCCAGTTTCCTATTTAAGACTTTGGGCGTTAGCTTTAGCTCATGAATAGATTTCAGATGTTACATGGGCAATGACGTTAGGTACCGACAGTTTTCTAATATCTGTCACAAAGTTGTTGATGTAAGGTACGTTAATGGCATGCAGCACAATTTTGATACTGGTATTCATGAACGGGTTTTCAATTATTTTGCATGCTCTTCGCCTCTAATGGATTGAATTTGGGAGCAAATTCATTAATGGTGACGGTGTAAAATATGATCCTATTAAAGTAGCTTGCTAACTTAGTCTTTTAGAAAAATAGACTACTACCTTAAAGGAAGAGTAAATAAATTCTAGTTCTTTGATCGAGGATTTTCAGGATAAATCTCTTGAAATTTCAGAGGAGGAACTTTTTAGCGAATTTACCTCAGATGAAGAAAATACTTGAAATATAGAAAAGATTTTTAATTTATGATATAGGTATTAGACAGAAAGGGTGAGTGAAATATTAAATGTATTTATAATCTATTAAACACAAAAATAAATAAAGAAACATGTAGCTAATTTGCGACATTACTTCCCCCTCTCATTTTATTTTTTCCATATCTACTTTTACATAAAGTTAATCATGTTATTGGAATTAGCTCTATTTTAAAGCTTATCTTCAGATTTGTAGAACTTCAAAACTTATCTGTCACCTAGCAGTTTGTGGGGTTCCTTCCCGATTAGTTTGATTGTTTGCAAACAATAATAATATATAATTTCCTCTGTATAAATATTGAAATTATTCGCAATATATAAACTATTCCTATTACTGCTTTTCTTTTTATGGAGTCTCATTGTTATTGACAAAGCAGTGAAGAAATTAACAAATTTGGGGCTTTCATATTGCTTGCCGATAACCATGTTTTTTTTTTTTTTTTCTAATTAAAACTATGGTAATTGTTACCCAGAGGGTTGTCACCCCCGATTTTTATGAAAATCACAGGATCGACTCCAAATAATGAATAATAGTGAAAACGAAAATTGTCGCTCTCTTTAGGAAAAAAGTTACAGCGTCGCAAATATGCTAAAACTCCCATAGGCTTTTCTTACAGGAGGCCGCCATGTTTTCGCACATTGTGAAATATGCGACATAAAAAACGCAAGATTTTTTTAAAGAAAATAAAAAAAAATTTCCGTGATATATATATATATATATATATATATATATATATATATATATATATATATATATATATATATATATATATATATATATATATATATATATATATATATATATATATATATATATATATATATATATATATGCACTATATATACTCTATATATATATATGTTTCATACGTATGAAATATGCGGCAAAAAAAATGCAATTATATATCTAAAGAGAATAAAAAAATTTTCCGTGATATATATATATATATATATATATATATATATATATATATATATATATATATATATATATATATATATATATATATATATATATATAATATATACTATATATATATATATAAATATATATAATATATATATATAGCATAATATATATATATAAGTTATATTTGGTTTAAAACTACAACTCTATCTCAAAAACTACAATAGCTACAGGGAAAAGGAATACATTGTTGGAATCCTGGTAAAATTTTATTGCGGAAACTGTAAAAAAAAAAAAATATCTCAAAAACTACAATAGCTACAGCGAAAAGGAATACATTTTTGGAATCCTTGTAAAATTTTAGTTAGGAAAATGTAAATAAATAAATAAATAAATAAATAAAATAAATATTGGCTTTTTTTTTAGGAGCAGGGGACATAGTATTTATATATATTATTTGTAAAGGTATTACACGGCAATGTAGGGGGCTCGAGCCGACGGAACACAGGGGGACGTTTTCCATACCCCGTAGAGAGGGCGGAGGAACCCCACGGCACTAAATACCAAAAGTAGGGGTTCGGAGACCCTCCCGGAAGAGGTAGTCCTACCGTAGTTCCCCGGAAGGCCGAGAGACCCCACTCCTGCCATTGGTGCGGTATACCCTTGGGGTATTTAAAAAAAAGCAAAATCTAATAGAAAGTCTATTTATTTTAACGAGTAACCAATAAAAGGTCTCTAAATAGGCTCTCTAATCATATTACTATAATTATTAACAATAATTTTTTTTTTTTTTTTTTTTTTTTTACATTTTCCTATCCAAAATTTTACGAGGATTCCAAAAATGTATTCCTTTTCGCTGTAGCTATTGTAGTTTTTGAGATATTTTTTTTTTTTTTACATTTTCAAATTTAAAATTTACAAGGATTCTAACAATGTATTCCTTTTTCCCTGTAGCTAGTTTTTGAGATATGAGTTGTAGTTTTAAACCAAATTTCACCTATATATATATATATATATATATATATATATATATATATATATATATATATATATATATATATATATATATATATATATATATATTTAAATATATATATCTATATATATATATTTATATAAATAAAACATATATATATACTAACCTAATTAGTAATCGCTATCTGAATCCTCCGAAGAGGAAGTTACTGTTAACAGACTGCTTGTTTGGTTGGTAAGCCTCGCAACAATCTTTCTTTATAGTTAGAAAATTTTCTTTTAATGATAAACTCTGCAATATGTCCGTCGAAATGATTTTTATAACCGTATTTGGGGACACGAAATCTAACCACCCTCCAAATTCTTTTAATATTCTGTGTATAAGCTGCGGTATCATGATCCATAAAATTGAAAGAATGGTAACTGCAAGATGGTATCCCTGATCCTGCAGACACAGCTAATACTTCCGCAATCACAATCTTTCCGGGCAAAATATATTGCAGTTTGGACATTTCATAGATTTCTTTAAGGAATTATGAATATACAAAAAATTAAGTAAATTGTCATCACTGTTAGAAAATCTAGAAAATGATAGTATTGTATTTTAACAACCCTTACACAAAGAAATAGTTTCATTAGATAAAGTAGCACCACATCCTTTTATACTGAACCATATGATACTAAAATTCTATCTAGGATTTTGCAATTAATATAGGCTATATACAATTTAACGTACAAATATGATAAAAAAAAATTAAATATTGCATATATATATATATATATATATATATATATATATATATGTATATATATATATATATATATATATATATATATATATATATATATATATATATATATATATATATATATATATATATATATATATATATATATATATATATATATATATATACACACATATAAATAAAGGCATAATTCCAGAAAAGGGCCAGGAGAATTATCTCGAAAAGTATGACACTTACAGAAAAACCAATTACATATTTGGAATCAGCGTATAAAGCTTATTACTATATAAATATATTTATATATATATATATATATATATATATTATATATATATATATATATATATATATATATATATATATAACTATTTAAATATATCTATATATATATATATTTATATATATATCTAAAAATTAAAACCAATTACACATTTTGCATGAGCGTAGAAAAATTCAAAACCAGTGTTTAATTTAGAGATATATATATATGTATATATATATTTTCTTTTATATATTTTTGTTTTTTTTTATATATATATATATATATATATATATATATATATATATATATATATATATATATATATATATATATATATATATATAGCCTTATATAAAATCATTTTATTTTTAAAACTAGAACACCTAAAGTAGACCGCACTGATATGGAGTCAGGGGTCTCTCGGCCTCTAGGTGGACGACGGGGGGCTTCGTCCCCCTCTGTTCCCCATCGGCTCGAGCCCCTAATTGAAGTTCAAGGAAACATATATTTCCATTAGGGGCTCGAGCCGATGTGAAGAACAGTTCCCAAATCGACTCCACCAGTGGCGATCAATCTGATGTCAGTGGTCTAAGTGTTCGTTGAACAAAACAACCCTTCTGGAAGCTATATATATATATATATATATATATATATATATATATATAGATATATAAAAGAAAAGAATAATATGAATATATATATATATATATATATATATATATATATATATATATATATATATATAAATAATACATATAT
>JABUQX010023811.1:0-25000 GCA_015478945.1 Trachelipus rathkii | reverse complement strand
GTCCAACTCAACACCAAATTATTTGGATTGTGATTTCACTTATAAAACACACCAGACCGGTTGGAAACGAAGCTTAATCTCATGTCTTCTTTCACTCTCACTCATTCTCATTTTATTTTCTTTCTTTTTCGTTTGTTTTCTTTGCTCTTTCTCCTCTATATTTTTCTAATGACTATAAACTTATAAATTAATATCCATTTTTTGTCTCCTATTGGGTAAAGGTCAGGGGACTACAACCAGAGTTGGGGAGATATTGAAGATGGACATGTCCAGATACACGGCGTTAAAAGGTTCACCAATCAAAAGAAGTGGGGAAAATATTAAAAGAGAGTGTGTTCCAGACTTTACCAGTTCAGGGTAAGTAAGATTGAGCATAGCTGTTAAGTATGAGGGTCAGAGTGCTCAACAGAAAAAAAGACTGTGGTAAGATGTTTACACGAGTCCATCTCAAAAGAGAGGAGGAGGTATGTAACTAGAAGTGATGTAGAAAGAGATTACATGGAGTCAGTGGGGCAGAAGCAGTTGGTTAGACAGAAATAGTCTAGACTCTACCTTTTGAAGGAGTACAAAGTATAACCAACGAAGATGTGTGAGTCATATCCCCAGCAGAAACAAACGCCACACCTATAAAGAGCAAGAGCTTGAGTGATGCCAAAGAAATTTTAGAGTCGTCTCAGGACACCCAATCTCTTCGGAGCTTGTTTAATAAGAGATAATGTGATATTCAGAAAAAGATCACGTAAAAAGAAAGGACGAGAATATTAAAAACACCCACTCCTTGAATAGGGCTCTGCCGTGAGTGGTGGTGACAAAAACAAAAACAAAAAAACAAAACAAAAAAACAAAGGGTTTAAGTTGTGTGTTTTCGAAGGTGTTTAGTTGTATGAATGAAAAGATTACGTCGAGTTGGTGAAGAACTGAGTTCTTGAGGTGGCCAGCATCCATAGCTCAGAAGAAGATGGAGGTTGTATGCTTCAGGTCACCCTCTAGCTTTAGCTTTTTGTGGTCGACTGCGACGTCTTTCAAAATGATAGGATCTCATAGAGAAGGGTGGAGTCGTCGGAGTAAGAGTAGAGAGCTGGTGAAGTGACTGAAGTTGAAAAAGTTATTCTTTTTTGGGATAGGAGAGGGAACTCTGAAGAACACATTATTGATAGATTTAAGGATGAGCTGATGCCGTCTACTACAGCTTTCTGAACGATCAAGAAAGTCTGTGAGGCCGCCGAGTACATTTCATAAAGAAAGAAAGTTCACAGATAAGTTCTACGCTAAAGATTCTATCGAATGATTTTAGTATGTCTGCCTTTTAATAAAGGATTCACAGAAAATTCACCGAGGAGAGAGAGAGGAGAGAGAGAGAGAGAGAGAGGAGAGAGAGAGAGAGAGAAGTGAGAGCTTTAGTGAGAGTGAGTGAGAGTGAGTGAGAGTGGTGAGTGAGTGAGTGAGAGAGTGAGAGAGAGAGAGAGAGAGAGAGAGAAAGAGAGAGAGTGAGAGTGAGTGAGTGAGTGAGTGAGTGAGAGTGAGTGAGTGAGGTGAGTGAGTGAGTGATGGATCTTCTCCTGAAGCTATGCTGGCGATCAAAGATAAAATTAGATGTAAGATGTTTTCAGATCTTCTGCTAAGGAAAGTACTAAGGTTAAAGTTTTAGAACGATATTGAGAGAGTTGAGAGTGGTCATCCTTTTTCAGCACAGGTTGAATGAACACACATTCCTGCAAAGAAAAGGTTGAAGTTGAAGGTACTGACCAAATAGGGTTTACAATATATTAGTGGTAGTAAGTTAAAACAGCTTTTTAAAAAATTTCTTGGTATTCTCATATTATTGATGTGAGCAGATGATGAAATGATACATTGCATGGAAGAAACAGAAAAAAAAAAATATCTTATATTATATGATATCATCGTATAAATATTACGATGTTGATTCTGGAATAATATTTGCGTAGTAAAATCTATAGTGGAGTCGTGCGTGTGACAAAGAGTTCAACCTTGGAAAGTAAAACTGTACCTGTAAGGAGAAGTAGGAGAGAAAGTGATAGAAGCTAAATTAGATAAAACTTGTTTTTGTAGGGGAACAAGAAGATTATTCTGTTTTCAATTGAGAAAATAGTTTAGTGTGACAGAAAGATATTAGCACACGGTTCCGAGATGAAATAAAGAAACATGAAATTCTAGTATAAATACAACCATAATTCCCTGAAGGCGGCGTCCCTGCGGCTATATCACGAGAACAAGAAAGAGTTAAACCAAGGATTAGCAGTTTCAAGTTGAAGGGAAGAACAATGGAATGTACGCATCCATCATAACGAGAATCATCTCCGTTATTCGTTCAACTTATTCAGAGAACTCTTCCGCACCGAGCACTTATCATTCGAAGGAAGGAAATCAAATAATGAAACAGAATTCAGACAGTTTACGGCACTGAAATGCCAAAAAAAGTTTCTCACGTTAGGCAGAAGTCTTTCTTAGAGATGACTTGAATAAATAGGAGAAGATACAGAGAAAAGAACCATCAAAAAGTACAAGGAAGTCTGTGGGTCTCTTGGAGGATTAGACTGTGATAAATACTCACCTTAGAGTGATAAGTAAAGATAATACAGTTACGCACACAACGAAGCGCCTATCTATGAGAGGACATTATGTAAAATAGCGCACACGACTATGAGAGAAGATCGGGGAACGGAGTCTTAAGTTCAATAGGTCACAGATTAAATTACTTCATACTTTAAAATTCACTCTAACCAGGGTTAGAAGCTACACTCACAACCATACCACCAAAATGATGCAATTAAAAACAATAGTTTACTGAAAGATTTAATCTAAATACCAACAGCCATCTCATCACCACTCACACCGCTTATCGCCTTCAATGACAAAGAAAGTGTATAACTCAACAGAAAAGGAATACATTCTCCAACGTCCATACAACCCTCCTTACCTTTACTGCCTTTCCTATACATATTAGAACCCATTGACATTTCCGCTACCAATATACTCTTAAGTTTTAGTACCACACACTAGAAGAAGTTCTCTTCAAGCAAACAATATGAACAGGCAACATATTAAAGCAAATAGGCATTAACAAATAAATAAAATAAAAAATAATAAAATAAAAATATAAATGACTTGGCATTTATAATCAGTAAACTACTGATGGATCATTTATGAAAGTTTTACACAAGATTTGAATTAAATTTTCCACTTATTTAAAAATAGTAAGAATATATAATTAATATTTATAAATATAAAAGTTTAATTATAATATATTAAATAAATAAATTAAAATAAATTATAATATTATATATATATAAATTATATATAAATATATTAAATAATAATAATATAATAAATAAATATAAAATATAATTATGATTAATATATAATAGAAATAATATATTAATCCATAATATATACTATAATACAATCATCGTCCATAAATATGCCGTAAAAATAATGAAATATATTAATGAGCAATGAAATTCACAAGGCAGATACATTTAATACGAGTGAGTATACATAAAATAAGTTTTTCCATATAACTAATCTTTATCAATATACTTATAGAATACTGCAAATAAATAGAGTGAATTAATTGGGCAATGTAATGAAATTTAAAGATATAATAAATAAACAAAATTAAGTTACTAACTTTTTAATTTGAAATACAGCAATCTATATAACATCATATACGAGATAAATCACAAATTTTTATTATTTACGTTAAAATGTATAAAAGCTCTGATCATCCTCTCTAATAATAATACATAATTAATTAAATTAGAATCATAAATAAATTATAAATAATAATAATAATTAATAATAATAATAATTAATAAATAAATAATTAACATTATATAAAATTAATAAATATGAATTTAATAATCATGTATATATAGCATCATCATCGTCACATATCTGAGTGAGTAATTAATAATATAAAATTAATTAAATATATACTAAAATATAAATAAAATTTTAATTAAATAAAGAATTAAACATATAATAAAAAATTTTATAAATAATAAATAATATTAAAATTTAAATCATATAAAGGATTATAATAAAATTAATTAAATTAATTATATAAATAAATAATTATAAATATAGTTATTATTATTTTGGCAGACATAATATACAAATATAGAAAAAGATAAACTATTATTAAAAGTATTCAATATCAATAATAGAGTAATAAATGATAAATATTATTATATTTCTAAGTATAGATATATATATGATTATTATTATTAAAAACTAAATATTTTAAACTTTTCTTTATATATATAAATTTATATATAATATTAGATATTTAAATGATATATATATAATATACAATACAATTTATATATATATATATATTATACATAATATTAATACATTACATATATATTAATATAATAATATAATTATATATATATAATATAATTAATTATATTAATATATATTATTATAATTGCTAGATAAATATTTAATATTATAATATATATATATATATATATATAATAATAAATATATTTATATTAATATATATATATATATATAATATAATAAATATATTAATATTTATATATATATATATATAATAATATAAATATTAATTAAATAATAATATATATATAATATATATAATATATATATTATATATAATATAATAATATATTATATAATATAATATTATAATATTAATATATATATATATTATAATATAATATATATCATTCCTCATCATACTAAACATAATTAATAATATCATTAATCCCTGAGATTATCCACGGTATAATAATGGTCAGTAAGGATAATATGATAATATATATATATTGTGACATTATTATTTATTTATGTGTACTAGGATATATATGAGTGAACATAGATAGCAAAGCTGTCTATTCAGCGTTAAACGCGTTGAGTGCTTGCCACCGAGCGGGCGTGGGTTTCATCACCTTATTAACTACGGTACCAATTTTCACCAAAAGCGTGAGATGAGAAGTAAGCAGAGATAAGAGTGATATTTGTTTATGTGAAATATAGACTGTTCCATTGTATGTGTTGGGTGCTATCATTGTTAGATTATTGCGAAAAAATATGCAGTAGTGATGATTTGCTTGTTGACATGAAAGATATTAGATAGATGTTAGAGTCAACACTCTAAGAGCACTCTTCACCAAACGGCCTCGTTTCGCGTAAGACTCACTCGAGAATAGTGATGAAACTATTTAACTATATAGAAACTACATATAACGGAGAGAGACTAATTCTGGAAATAGTGTATATTAGACCAAATTCTAATATATTTTAAATATTAATTTAATATATAAGAAATTCATATACATAACTTGAGCATACAGAGAAGAAAAATACATATAATATATATATAATACAATATAACATTAAAACTTATTACTTTAAATGGTAGCCTTATATAAATAATGTTAATAACAAATGTTTAGAAAATGAGCTAACCTTCTACAGTCAAGCAAATACATGAGCTACCTTACTATTCTGAGCAAGTACGTCAATTGAGATGGCGACACAGTTCAATATATTATATATACCGTGTTGTGTTGCTCAGAAATCGTGTCACAAGAATTGACGAATTTAATGCGAGCTCACTTAATACTTTATCGTAGCCTTTAACTGATTGTCTTAGTTAAACTACATAAATAATTAGTTTCAGGTGACCCCATCAGAGATAGAAAATTACTCAATATGCTACTTATAGGTTTGGAGTCCGCGGAGAAGGCCATAGGATTCTTGTACCTTGAACCTATATTCAAAAACGTCGCGTGATATACAGTTTCAAAAAGGAGACGACTCCTGGTTACTCTGTGCTGCTCGTAGCGAACTAATACACGTGCACAAGTTGAGAGTCCTGGAGTCTGCACTGTGAAACGTGCGCATTATAAAATATTCTATATTCAGATTATCATAATTTATAACGGATAAAAATTATTGGGCAAATCGAATCTTGGCGCAGAGTAAGAGTAAGTGCAGTAGCAATCAATGATTGTAAGTTAAAATAAATAAATAATAAAAAGAAAATTGGCGATAAATCGACTTCGTACACAGTGAAGAGCTCAAAACACGCTTGATAAGAAAACAATGACCCGATTATACGAAAATGATTAGGTTCGTCTTCTAACATTCCGATCTCTTCCTTATATAATAAAGGTGAACTGGTCGAGAACGCGTCAGATATTATCGGGAGCGAGGATAGTGCGCAGGATGATTTGGTCATGTGATTTAGCCTATAGAAGATTTTGTCTCTATATAATTCTAAGCCTGATAATGTGAATTGTTGTGGAAGGCTTCGATTATTTGGCGCACTTCTCTTTTAGGATAACAATATTGATTTGCCGTTGTCCAACAGGTCCATAATTAAACATGTGAGGTGCGAAACTATATACTCTTGTGATAAGAATATTGGATAAAGAAGTAATTGTCTGGCAATTTTCTGGTTGACAAGGTTTCTATAATTGTTTATTTTATAGATGAGACACATATATATAAAGCTACTACTTTAGCAGGAATAAGTCAGTTATTGGTTAACATAATATAAGTTATGTCACTCTTGGATTGATAGTATATAGGGTACAGAAGTTGTATTTTTTCACAAATACCTATATATATATTAGAAAACTGAGTCGAATGATACAATAACAATGGAAAAAGATTGCAATGCAAATATCTATTTACTAAAAAATACACTATGTATTTCTTATTTTCTCTTGAGCGAAGAGAGGATACCTGTTCTTCGACATCTGGAATTGATACTGTGCGAGAGGTCGCCCGTTTACATTAGTAAGTTTTTTTAAAACTTCCGGTTTCTCTAAGACGGTTGATGGAGACGTTGCACAACATAGGTACGTATGCGGGATGACAGGCGATTAGTAGATACTAATTTTCATTTCATAAAAGAACTATATCATGGGCTAGTATTAAATTAATATTATTAACCGTTATACGTTAATAAAAACACCAGAGTAAAAAATAACTCATAATATGGTCACGCCCACCAAATAAAATATTATACCGCATTATTAATAATACCAAATTTTTCACTCTCTCTCTTACTACTTATTACTACCTCACTACTTATCTACTCACTTCACACTCTCTCTTACTCTACATAATATCATATACATATTACTATCTATATATATTAATAATATATTAATATTATATAATAATAAATACATTAATATAAAATATTAATAAATATATTAAATTGATAGGGTATTTTATAGGTGGTTTGGGGTGGATGTTGGTGAATAACTTATAAAATGATTACTCATATAACTCACCTAAGATATCTCGAATACTAAGAATAAGGGATACATATAAGTAAACTTGAGTGAGGGATAATCATAATTATAATGTATAGAACTAAGTCGTAATGAAATATTGTATGGAAAATCAAATGATAAATATCTTTTTTAATTATTATTATATCTCACAAAAATAGAATAGGTATACATATAAATACTAATATAAATATGTATAGAATCTAAGCGTATGAAATTTATATTAGAAGAAAGTTATTTTTTCTTTAACTAAAAGAATACCTATCACCCCAGGGTAAACCGCAAGATGCAAAAGAGTTACGGTAGGTAACTCTCACGCCTCCTGGAGACGAAACGAGTAGGATTTAGTATTCCACCGTCCTGCGTATTGTCATCACCGAACCTAACACGCTTACTTTGGTATTTGGGTCACTTTTTAATGGTTTGATCGCAACTTTCTGCTTCCAAAATTCCAGCGTATGTTCTTAATATATATATATATATATAGTATATATATATAGGTATGGAAATCGATTTCACTCATCCTCATTCTATGTCCCACCGTTTAGCTCTAGAATAGCCCCCTATAAAGAAAAATTTATAAAACGCTGATTTCGGCAATGATTGTTCTGAGTTTTTTTCTAACGCACCTATATATATACTAGTACAGTGTAAAGGAGAAATAATAAATAAATATAAAATAAAATAAAAATAGTCAAAAGTTATTTTTTCTATATTTTCCATACAAGTACGAATTCCATCTGCTGATTCCATATATGTAGTTGGTATTTCTGTACTTTTAGATTGCCATTGTTTACGAAGTAATTATAATATAGTAATAATTATTAATTTGGCCTAATATATTCATATATATATTATTATATAATATTAATATATTAAATATATATATATATATATATATATATAATATATATATATATAATATATATATATATAATATATATAGTATATATATATATATATAATATTTGATATATTAATATTATATATATATATATTGATATATTATATATATATAGTATAATATTATAGTTATATATTGATAAGTATATATAGTAAATAGATTATATATTGATATATATATATAATATATATATATTAATATACTTTTAATATTAATACAGGAACGATATTAATAATTATTTTATGTAAATATTAATTGATGTTATTAATGTTATTCTAAAAAATCTGATTAAATGGAAGGTGGTGTCGTTATCCTATAGGTAAGATATATAATTACCTATAAAGAGCTAATTCACATAAAAAGCATTATCTCCGTATAAATTCAATATTATGTTAAAAGTGTTTTAAAAGAATAATACAGACGGAAATTAAAATACCTTTTTCTTTCCAAACATGCGATGTTAGTCTAGGAATTAAATATATATGTTTATAAGTAATAATAACTAACCTTACGTACACACCTTATAAAAATAATATAGTATTAGACAGACCCCGTTACACACACATTGACTATTGACATATTATATATTATATATCGTAAGGTTGTACTATAATAATATCAATTAAAAATTAATTTATATTTTTAAAAAAAAGTGTTTCACCCTATAATATATACGTCCTATATAATAATAAGATTTAGTAACATGAGCTAAAGTTTACTAAGCCATACAGTAAAGACATATTGAAAAAGTGGCAGATTATGAATTAACAAGCTCACAGTGGATGAAGATGGCATAACCATACTATTGAGTCTTAAAATGTGCAAACTGAAAGCAATAGATGTCAAATACATATTGTCTTGTAAATTAACGGTTGACATTTTTAGTAATATCTTCGTAGAATGTGAAAAGTCTTTTTGTGATAATATGGGAGCCTGTGCCTGAAACTGAACCGTACCGACCTTTGCTCTAGATAGAGAAGTGAATCGAATTTCCGAGAAGGACTTTTTCCAATCTATATACATAGATAGTATAAGGTTTTGAGAATAGAGAAATTAGTGGATGAGATCCAGAGAGCTGGGTCAGAAATCTTGATCTATAACAAACTTGTACTTACTAGCTGTACACGAGTTGAAAAAATATTCTAAAAAAAAAGTATTTCAAAAGTCGATTGACTCTGTTTAGATAAACTGACAACAAACATCAACAATGAAGAGGGAGCTTAATCTCTTAGATAGATAACTCGATTAATCATTAGACCAACAATCACAATTAACGTATGGAAGATGTGTATTTTGATATTGGTGGATATAATTATGACATTTGGACAGTTATTATAGAGCTATCTGTATATACAGAGAGAAAACGTATCAATTGCACCAAATGGGCGACGGACGGAATCAGATATCAGTTGTTAGTTATCAGAGTAGAAGCGTAGTATGGTAATAAAAACAGATTGACTAAGCTCAAGGCGAAGAAGCACCGTATATAGCTGGACATGTTCAGACCATTTGTAGTATATGTATATCTTGAATGATGAAAGATATATGATTTTTGTGTCGAGTCCAAATAAAAAACAAGCAAATGGATCTATGTAGAAGTCGGTATTTTATATGAATTCCCTTAGGAAAGCTCATATAGTGAGTTACACAGAATAACGAGCTCCACTAAGAAATGATGGAGAGTAGATAAAATGGAGGAATGTTGACTTATAAGAGAAAAGTCTACTGTGAGAGATTCTGATGGAGTAAGAATCGAGTGTGGAAAACACCTTCTATTCGAAGTAGTATATATTACATAGCGCTGGGACAACTCGCAATGTAGCAAAAGGGATGATATGTCAGGCGAGTAGTGGATATCCACTCACAATTTCGGAAGAGAGTCATAAGTGATCTGCGAGTGGTGGCGAAGGGGTCGAGGAGACATTATGAGTTAAGTGCGAGCTATATTTGAGATAATAAGGAAAAGGAGATACACAAATAAACTAATATTGTAATTGAATAATTGAAAAATAATTGAAATAATGATACTAATAGAAATAAATAATAATAGTAGTACATTTAATCCAATAACTTGGCTAACGTTAATTACATAATATATTTATATTGAGTATATAGATGAACTTATGAACGAAGTTAAAGAGGAGGTGGGGTGGCAAATTCGAACTTATATGTGAAAGAGAAGAGAATGTAAGAACATCACGACTTAATAATTAATAGGTGAGATAATTGACGATAATAATTGAGAGAATATTAATATTTAGATCAAAATTTAAACTATATGAATATTTAATTTTACAGACATTTTAACTATTTGAATAGAAAAGATAAATAATAAATTCAGAAAAGGGTTAGAAGGGATAAATAATAATTTCCTTAACACTTTGCATTTCTGATGTCGTATTGCTTGGTTTTTAAAGAAGGAAGAGAGAAAGGTTATGAAAATAAAATTATTAAAACAATTAGAGTAAATAAAAATTTTACGATCCACAAATTAGAGATTAGGACGAGCCCAAAGGAGGGAAGTATATACACGTAGCACAGTGAACAATGATGCGCTGCAGGCCAAAATGAGCACGCCTGTGCAACCGGCCACCATAATAAAAATTCAGAAAATCAATCAAGAGACTCGCGTGAGATACATGGAGGCGAGGGTTAAGGAGGTATGAGCCAGCGTTAGTGAAACAATTGGACATTTTTATTAATACACTTAACTTAGACAAGTTATATCTACTAATGGTAAACACCCTGGTGTGAACGGTATTATACTAGAGAGTTACGGAGGGTGGTCATTGCCAAGTAACTGAGCAATAAGGAGACCCAATAAAACGAAAGTCATTATGGAAGAACGGGATAGCGGAGAGGGATGCTAGGATCGTCTGAGAACACGTACCCAATAATGGGTGTTAGAGTAAAAAGAAGTATTTACGAGGAGTGTTAGGCGAGCAGTTACATCCTAAAAGTCTAGGAGATGATTAAGGGTTCGAGTCGCACGTCAGAGAGGCATTCGCTAGTGGATCATACCAAATATGAGCCCTATAAAAGTAGTGGAATAGACAAAGCTATACATGAGATTGAGATTTTGAGAGGACATAGGAGTATATATAGTCTCGTAAGGAATGCACCTAAAGAAACTTAGTATTGTAATAAAAATAAGAGTGAGGAGACAATAGAAAACACAAGAAAGAAGAGAGAAAGAAAAAAAAATCGAAATAGCATTTACACTTAAGGCGACAATATGCGCTGATAAAATTTGAGTTACGTTTAATTAATCTGTGGCAAACAGAACTGGCAGCATGATATTGTGTGACACTAATGAGAAAAAGAGATGACACCCAAGAGGAACATAGAACAGGGCGAATTCGACTGAAGAGCAAGTACAGAACCAGGAACTAGAGAGAGAAGTGGAAAGTGATTCGCGAACGTGAGAGAGGAGAAAAACGTTAACACGAGAGAGTATAAGAACACCAAGGAAAGTACCGAGACGAGACGGAATATCGATATTTCTAAAGAGTCATGTGATAACAGATGTGGTGCCTGCGGCTTGGAACGAGTAAATGATTCAAGACCGGAAAAATTGAGAGTAGAGATTAAGAGCGAGCTTGAGACTCACGTATTGAGAGAACGACAGTCCTTAAGATGTCTATTCTGACACACGAGTTGGCCTGGTCAGTATTTATTCTACTATCGGAAGAGCCTAGTGGCACCAAGCGTAATGTGTATAGAGTATGCAGATGGACACTGAGTATTAAAACTATGACGCAGCAGATGATAGAGTATTATAGTGAAGTAAGTTATTAGTGATTTACACATAAATTATTATAATTGTTAAAGAGATAGATAATAGTAAATTTCCTAACTATTACCCTTAAAAATTTATTTGGGAAATATAATATATATAATATATAGTATAATATATAATATAATTTCCTTTATTATGATTAATCACTTGAAAAATTATGCAACGCGTGTATGAACCTAGTAAACTATGGAAGCACTACACGAAGCAACACAAATTCCTCACCCCACCAGCAGTTGAAATTGCAAATTACGTTTGAAATTTAGTAAGCAATATTAATCTTATTTAAATAATATGATTTAATTTTACAGGTTGATAATTTAACTACCTAATGAATAACAGAAACACTCATTTATGTATTGAATGAATATATATATTATAGCCAGAGCTTATTAATGTAAATTTTAATGAAATGAGTAAGTGCTTGTGTTTTTTTTTGAATGCTTGAAAATTTAGCAATAAGATTTATGTACCCTGAGTAAACCAATGTAATAGGAGATAGTGTTGTATTTACTTGGGGAACACATAATATGTATAATTTAATTTATTTATTACCTAATATTTTAGAATATAAGTTATTTTAGATATTTATTTAGAATTCAATTTATATTTTCAACAATTTTAATCTAGATTAATTATATTTTGTAATTTTTGACTCATTCTCTTACTTTATTTATATTGATTCTGCCCAAAACACATCATAATTTTAGCTGCTTCAATTTAGTTAGTTCACAGTGATCATGCCCTGAAGTAACACAGGCGAAATATTAGTATAATAATAAATAAGTAATAATAATAATAATAATAATAATAAAAAAATAAAGTAAATCCAATAATAATAATGAATAAATATAATAAATTCTAAACTATAAAAAATAATAATAATTAATAATAAAATAATTATATAATTATATCAATCCAATAAATAATCTCTTCGAGATGAATCAGAACACTAAAATTAGAGTGAATAAGAATCAAACTAATAAGATCCAATATATCAGTAAATATATAAATTGGATCAGGAAATAAAATAACGAAATCATAAAAAAATAGATATAAAAATATATTTATGAATTCACCGATGCTTGGCAAAACTCGAATAAAAATAGCACTTATTAAGAAAAAATTGGCAAGTATTAGATTATATTTAAATCGACAAATCAGAATTTACGGCTAAGTCCGTAGATCATTAGTATTATTATTATTTAAATTATATAAGTAAATTATCACATATTTATATATAATATGTAAATTGCAAATATTAATTATTAATGAAAATATTTATTTATGTTAAAAAATTATTTAGTAAGAATCAGTTAAGATTATATTCATTTAAATTAATTATTAATAATATCTAATTTATTATATCATATTATCATTATATATAATATATTAAATCTATATTAATAATATTTAATCTAATTTAATCTATAATATTAATATATTATATATCTATTTTTCAATTCTCCTTATCATAAAATTAATATTCATACTCATTTATTAAATATTACTCATTTTATTTATATTTTCTTTTTATAACAAATTATTATTAGTACTTTTATTTATTATTAAATTATATTATTATATTTATTTATTTGATAATATAATATATAATTATTATTATTATTATTATTATTATATTATTATTATTATTATTATAATTTAAATTTAATTATATATATATATTAGATGTATATATAATTATTATTATTTATATTATAATATGTATATTATTTCATATGTTAAATAATATTTATAATCATTATAATTTTATTTCTATAATTATATTATAATCATATTATTAATCATTATTATTATATTAGCAACTTAACTACACACTTTAATTATTATTTATTATTTATATTTATATTATATATATATAATTTATTTTAATTATATTATTATATTATATAATTATTAATTATTATTATATATTTATTATTATTATTATTATTTATATTATTATTATTATTTAATTTATTATATTTAATATTATATTAATAATTTTATTATATATATTATTTTATTATTTAATGATTATTATTATTATATTATTTATTAACTATTATACGGAAAACTACACAATATTCAATCACCAAAGGTTTTCACCATTCTAATATTTAAAGTCTATCTTTTATATTTGGAATATTACTTATATTAATTTTCCCTTTCTGTTTTCTCACTTTATTATTTTCGTTATTCTTTCTTCTTACTTACTTCTTCATTACTCACTTATCTTCACTTCTTTCTATATCATTACTTACTTATCTCATTCTTACTTCTATCTTCTTTATCTTCACATTCTTCATTCTTCTTTATACTTATCTATTATTTATCCTTACTTTCATTGATCTTTTCTCTCTTATTATTCTCCACCTATAACCTTTTAATTGTTTACTTTCCATTTTATTTAATAACATGAGGATATACAGAGTTTATTATTTCTGCCGTATAGATTATCGAAATATTTATTTCGAGAGGTTGAATATTTCTCATCTTCTATTTTAAGACCTTATATTGCAAGATCTTTTAAGCAATTTCAGCCTTGAGGACCGCTTGCTATTCCAAAAGTTTTATTTCTTCAGTACATTCGTATTGCAACTTCAAAAGAGAGGACCTTATTCATTAGTAGAAGTTTAAGTGGGGAAGAAATTTTAAGTAGTGTAGAAATCTGAAAAACTTTGTTTATTTTGCTTTTTTTTTTTATACGTTTTTTACTCATCTATTTATTATGTTTTTTCTTTATTTTATTTATCTATAAAGGTTATCGACTTTTGCTTTTCTATTTGTTGCTCAGTTTTTTTTTTCTTTTTCTTTTTTTTACAAAAATTTGTTTGTAAATTTTCTATTATCTCTTTAATTAATTTATACATTTAAAGGTATTTTCTCTTTATTAAATTTAAAGTTATTATAATTAGAAAAGGACCAGTTATCGATTTTCAATATCAGCAGATGCGTATAGCGGATAGTTTTAGTGACCAAGAGTTAGCTGCAGACAACTGATATTTTAAGTTACTAAAAACATACGAGTAAAAATATATAATTTATCAATTATTCATGATTATTATTATTATGATCAAGTACTCTATTTAGGGAATTTCATTTCATCTTATACTTATCCGGGAGAGGGAGAGGGAGAGGGAGGCCAAATCATTCAGCATTCTCAGCGATCTGGAGTAACGGGAATCTATACCTGTTATTGATTGCTCCTACCAATTCTGGAATACCCTTGACCCATGCTTCACGACTAGTCCTTCTCCCCATAAATACTCTTATCTTCATTCCTATTGACAAATCTGAAAGGAGCATTAAACCTCGTAAATTCTAATAAATATTCTCTTCTCGCACGAGCTCCTTCTTCTCACACAAAATGTGTTAATGTTGGAGTTTACTCGATTAAAATTCAGACGAGAATTTATGGTTTTTGCGACGCACTTCTATCGCTACCAATCGTTCTGGCTTCTATTTTAAATACTTTTCAGAATTAGAAGTACAATGAAGCTCTTTATTTTGCTATAAATTTTTTGGGCTGATTGCTGATGGAATGAGCAGGTTCATTCCAATACTTCTACCTATAAATCTCTTTCCTCCTCAGAATTCTATTAGTGTGATCATGCTTGTATTCTTGCGCGGACAATTCAGTGCAAGTAGACTCGAATATATGTTTGAGAACACTGCGAGATTTCCCCACGCACATATCGCATTTTTCATTCAACTTGGAATCGTAGCGGGATATTGTATGAGCGGCAAGAGCTAACATTTCGACTAACGCTAGTGATAGTGTGTGCAATGGATGACATTTCCTTAGTTGTTTCGCGACACTCACAAACGAGCAAATCTTATACTGCGCCTCATACAGAAAAAAAATCTGAAACACTTCTGGAAATTGCCTTTCCCTCACTCCATTATTCTTTCTGCGAGAATGGTATTTTGGTAAGAGGAGTTTTCATCTCTCCAATGATTATTACAAAGGGTAATATACTGTGATCTCGATTGAGTACTACCTGTTTTACCGAATCTGTGATTCCACGGCACTCTCCGACATTGACACGAATCGAGACTTAATTAAATTTCGAATCCTTTCCTCCTCACCACAAGCTTTTTTTCCTACTCCTTAAAAATAAAACCTTATAGCGTATAAATTGATTACGTTTATATCTGAGTACATGCTCAAATTGCAAACAAATAGAGAAACGTTATGGACATTTTTTTTACGATTTCAAGGTGGATGGCACTCTTTTCAAATACCAATGAGTTAGTGGAAGGATAGTGGCTACCTATCTTGAGAGAGCTATGAGGCGCATAGAGTTCTTCTTCACGTAATTATATATTTATTATTAATTTCTGCACATCTTCGTTTATCTTTTACGCTAGCATGCTCATTACTTCAATCTCGAGGAAACGCACTTTTAATGCACCTAGCACACTTCTTATTTCTCCATAAAGCTAAAAGGAAGAGTCATCTATGATCCTTCTATATTTTATCAATAGATGCTTTCACTCTGTGTTATTAATGTCTTATAATCATATTATATAGGAAAATCATTAACTCCATTCATTTCATTTCTTGGGACAATCTGGTATCTATAATTATACATCCGTTCATTACATTAAGGCTTATATATTATGGTGAGTTATTAGATGAAATCTATGTCTGGATATTTATATATAATTATATATATATATCAATATATATTATATATTATATTATATATATATAATATATTAATATATATTTAATATATAATATATATATAATTAACTATATTAATTAAATATTAATTACTATACGTATATAAGAACTCTCCTGATAATCATAAGTTTAATGTGATCTTCTACACAATAAGGACTTATATACAGATGTTAGTATTTGTGAGCTGACTTTGACATTCATTCTATAACTAAAGCATTTGACCGATTATTATGCTATTGCACGATCGTATTACTTTATATAAGCATCTACCGCTTCTTTAGGTTATTCACTACCTTCTCTATTTCATTACTTATTAGAATAATATGTAATTTTCTTCAAATCGAGTTACCATAATCAGCTAGTATTAGTTATGGGATGTAATGTATGTCAATATCATCTTCTTCTTATATAAAAAAATAATGTAAGCTGCCCACAAGCTCAGTATGCTTGCATAAAAAACATATGCATCATCGCTACATACCCGAACACTGAGTGCTATACTATTCTATTGACCGATCTCGACTTACTCACGAGCTGCTTGCCTACCCAATTTAATTTCGTGTGTTCGCCGATATATACGATAAATGAACCACAGAGAGATAGAAAAATACACATCAACATATAATAAACCATAATATCACTTCATAATTTCTTCGCAATCGACATCTATCTTATCATAATAGCGATCTAGCATTGCCACTGCAGAGAACACTTGAAATTATTCAATTTTTCGATTCCATTCTTGCTGAAATACCGATCCAAGAATAAATTTTACTTACCACCAGGTGGGATAATGACGTTGATTAATGAAATTTTAACACATTCATTGTGAAACTTAATATTTTTTACAAAACTCCCTTTCAAAGACATCTAGCTTCTCGTTATCTTTCGATGATTTTCCAATCTCTCCTGTTGACAATATATACATTCTTGGCCTTAACATAAGCAAAAAATGTCTTGGAAAGGACCTTCATCAGCAATGGTTATAGGGCGGTTTCGAAGAAACTGAGGAGGTTCTTTTTAGAGTGGGAGATTTTTCCTTTTCTCAGTTGTTCCAACTGTTCTAGGGTTTCATCAGCCTTTGTGTGGAATACTCATACCTATGAGAGGTGGTTCAGTTTTTACCAGGCTTTTGGATAGAGTCTAGTTAAAGGCCAAAAGGCATGCAATTTGTTCCTTAATTTTCCTTTACGACGGCCTTGTTGAACAATGGGTGCAGCATCGGCACATGCGTGTTGTATGGATATTGGAGAAATATTGTTGTAGCTACCTCCAGTTGATTGTTCTCTGTGGTGCTTCCGACTTTCCAGACACATCTGTTCTGTTGAATTCTCTTCCATTTTATGTTTTTCCTGCCAAATTATTTAATTGCCTTCCTATAAGGTTGGCTCTGTGCTAACATAAGATATCTGCGTTAGGTGTGGTTTGCGTTGATTTTTATTTTTGTCATTTTTATTATTATTTTACACCCTCTCCTCGATTAAGGTTCTGTCCGTGACCAGTGGTGAAAAAAGAAGAAAAAAAAAATTAAATGGGTTCCAACAGTATACGAAATACATTATGATTCAATTTCCACTATCTGTTGTACCAGGATGCGGGACCTGAACCCAAGTTTTATCTACACCACCAAAGGCCAGTAACCTCTTTCTTCAACCGCCAAGAATTTGGAAAAGATTATAAATTAATAATTTGTATATCTGCAATTCTGCAATATATATATCATATATATATTTATATTAAGTATATATATATAATATATATTATATATATAATATATATATTCTAGAGCGTTATGTGAGATATTCACATGACCCTTATTATATATATATACGCCCCTATATATATATACTATTAATATATAATAACTACTTATATATATACCTACCTACTATATACGTATAGAAGTAATGTATAGAAAACGTCATACTCACCTCCAACCTATATATATAATGATAGTGTTCAAAATGGAATTAAGGGGCCAATTTTTCTATTTAATTAAATTTTTCAATCTTGTTATTTGATTGTAGACTTGTCTTTCTTCTATAAATCATGTATATTTATGAGTCCTTATTGTGTATTTGATTTATTGCTTTATTTTATTTTTATTACTCATTTTCGTTATTTTTATAACTGTATCTATTGCTTCGCCATTTTATTAATTTCATTTCATTTATTTTTGCTTTATTTAATATTTAAACAAATATATAGGTTAGATTAATGAACTTATCATTTATTGCATAGTTATACGTCTTCTATCATTAATATCTTTAGTTATTGATAATATAGGAATCAAGCATCCTGATGTTAATGCCGTTGCGGTTATTGAAAATGAATCGGATATTCACAGATGCGGATGCGGATATCCGGTTCAACTCTCCTTAAAAGATAGGCTACTTAAGAATATATATTACTATAATAATAATAAATAGCTCAATTATATTATATTATTTATTACTTATATATATATTATTAATTTTTATTTAAATTTTCCTATAAACTTAAAAATTTTACACATAGGATTCCATACAAATTAGTATATCCTTAATAATTGATTCACAATAGAGTTAGTAGTTTTATTTTGAGATATAATTGAAATGTGATTCAAAATTTTAAGAATTTTTTTTTTTTTAGTTTCCTGCTATTATTATAATTTTATCGGTACAAACACGAGGTATCAACTATCAACTATTGAACTTGACTGGAAACGAAGGCTATAATTGTAATTATTTTGAAGATATTATATATGGATACGTAAAATTATATGATTAATAAGTTGATACTAATTACACTTTATATCACAACAAATAATCCTAATCAGTCATATTTAATTAATAATAATATATATTATATAAGTATAATTAATTATAATATATATAAATATATATATATTATATATATATATTATAATATTAAATATAATATATTAATATATTATTATATATTATATAATATATGTAAATTCATAAAAAAATATTATTATTAAGGTGGGGTTTTTTTTTTGAAAACCCTCCCCCCCCAAATAGAGGGGGGGAAGCCGGATATCATGCAGGTCTTTACTGTTTTTCAATAAAATCGTTATTTAATAATTTTAGGGTATAATATACATATTAAAATTTTTGGGTAAAACTAACTCCTCCACACTTAGCTACCTAACCTAACCAAACCTAACCTAACCTAACCTAAACCTAATCCTAACCTTAAACCTAAAACAAACTAAACCTAAATTAACTCTAAATACCTAAGAATTAACGGAGTCACAATATACCATTAACTTAATAAATGTCCATAATTTATATAATATATTAATATTATTATATATTAATATATATATACTTATTGTATGATATATTATATATATAGTATATATATATATATAGTATATATATATATTACCTATATATACTTATATATATTATATATACTATATATATTATATATATTATATATATATATATATATATATATACCCTTATTTATTTATTACTCGTATTATAATTATAAACTGTAAATACTATATAATGTTTTTATTGTTTAAATATATATATATATATAATATATATATAACAATATAATATTTATAAATAATTATATTAATCTTTATTAATGAAAAGTATAAAATATTTTAATAGACATATTATACGTATATATATATTATACAGGAGCACCATGTAATATTTCACTAACTTTGGGGCCATTCAACCAAAAGAAAATAAAGTATTATTCTTCACACGTCGACCACAAACAATCCACATCAAAAGCTCTAAATTGACTAAAATAGTTCATCAACTTTCTAGGCAATGGGCCTTCCTGGAAAAGGAGTAACAGAGTCAATGCTCCTAAAATTCTCTCTCTCTCTCTCTCTCTGTCTCTCTCGTTCACTTTCTCTTCTCTCTCTTCTCTCTCTCTTCTCTCTCTCTCTATCTCTCTCACTTCGTCTCCTCTCTCTCGCTCCTCTTATTCGTCTAAAACTGCTAGATGGTGTTATTTTGCCTGCTGAACTATACTACCACCGATGGAGGTGGCAAGGGGTACTAGAAACAATGGGCCCTTTCAATTTAAACTGTAAATGACATTAGCAAATAGGTATTTATAATATATATGTATATATAATATATATAATATATATATATATATATATATATATATAAACTATATAAATATTATATATATAATATATATAATAATATTAATTAACAGTTATGCAACCTACCGAGGGCTCTATTAGGCAGAGCCACTATTCAATGTGAGAGGGTGGATGTTACACTCAACACAATTTCAACTTAACGCAAGATTACGCAGATTGAGGCTCCATCGACGACCGCGGTGCTGTTAAAGTGGCAAGAGTAATTAGAAAATTGAGTAGCGGAAACACGAAGGTTGAAGAGAATTTCCCAACAGAAACAGAGAGTGGCATGAAGAAGGAGGCGCGACAGCGTAACTAAGTCTGGGTTGCTATATCACCATCAAACTCATGTGCCGTACATTGCTTCACGCACACCTTTTGCGCTAAAAACGTAGGGGTGTTCTTAAAGGAGGCGGCACGCCAGTGGAAAGTTCCCTCGAGCAACACTCCACTTGGCCGACGGTACCTATAAAAAAGAGATAAAGCACAACATCGCGCCGCAAAAGGATAGAGGGTCAAATGAACTAGAAAGTACAGAACAGTTTTCAATCGTCTTTTGTCCCGTTTGACCTCGAAGCCCATCCAAAAGCACCGGGTAGTAACCGCTTGAGCCCCCCCCTCGCCCCAGAATCAATTAGAGGTATGGTTATGTGAGCAGGTACTCCATACAAGGCGGATGAGACCCTTGTTAAGCTGGAGTTACAAGCAAGGTGTAAAGAGGGAAAAAAAAGTCTCGTGCGAGTCTGGAAGCTAATAGAAACACATGATCTCCCAGTTTTCAGTGCCTTCTGAAGCCCTACGGCCAAAAGCAACACCAGATTGGCTGGAATCGGCTGATGTAGAGATTTGCTTTCCCGAGATAAGAGAACAACTTATTGGGTTGGTTTTGTTTATCGTTATAGGAGTTAGCAAGGTGTGTAGGCCAGTAAGCGCATCATGAATGAGTTTGTCAAATGCAAAATTGGTCTAAAAATCATGCCGAAATTCATGTGAAGGATTTAATATATAGAAAAGGGAGTCAACACGAAGAGAACGTCGAAAGAGAATAGGGAAAGTTAGAAGTGTCTTAGAGAGGGAGAGTATTTGTAAAGGTTGGGTTTTTAAAGAATAGTATAAAATAAAGGTGGGGATAGAAATAGAACTCTGAGGCTCTACTTTTTGCACACGACCCGAACTCCGGAAATCTCCTTATTAAATTAAGACGAGAGGCAATAATTCTAGAAGTAAATTCTAGAAGTAAAATAATGAGTTGAAGAATGAAGGGTTCAAGAGAATATGCTCAGGACGGCCAATATGTAGTCGGTATAGAGTTAGAAGTGTCAGTACGAGAAGATTTCATTTAATGAAAAAAGCAAGGAATAAAGTTATTGAAGAATAAACAGAACCCTGAAGGGGAACACCAACTTATTGACAGAAAAGACAAGAAGTCGCCCCATCAACACAGCCGGATATATGAGCGATGTTGAGAAGAAAGCTAGAGCATATAGAAAGTACAGCAAAGAGAAGGAGGAAATGCCAAAAAGAGGTGAGCTTGGAGAGCAGTGACAGGATGCCATACAGTCAAATGCTTTGGATATGTCAAGCGCCACCCACGACAAGTCTCCCGTAATTCCGCTAAAGGGTGGAAAAAACCAATAATCTGTTTAGATAGCGAAAGTATATCACCAGAAGACCTCGACGCCGAAAGCCGTACTGGCGATCGGAAGGAAGGGAATGAGATTCCAGATGGTCTAAGAAATGGAGAGTTGAGAAGGGTTTCAAAGATCTTAGATAGAATACAGTGAGAGAGTATTAGGGCGATAGTTAGAAGGATCAGAGCGGCTTCCTTTTTTCGGAATAGTGGACATATGCGCGCTTCCACACTGAGGGAAAGTGCTAGTATTGAGGCTAATAGTATATAGTTGAACGAGAGGAGGGACTAGCATCGGAAAGCACACTCCTCAAACTCGGGGGAATGCCTCCGGGCCGACCCGTTCCTAACGTCATAGATTTCAAGCGAGCCCATGCACCCGATCAATTGTAATCTCAGGCAAAGGCATAGGACACCTGAGAACAGAAGGAGGAGGAAGAGGGGAATGCCAGAATCGTCCAGGGTTGAGTTAGAGGAAAATAGGAGATCAGAGGAGATTGGCCTTTCAGTTGGAGAATTAGCAACAGACCATCAGATCGAATAGAGGAGGAAAGTTTGGTTTACAGAAGTTGGTTGGAGATGTTTTTGGCAAGAAGGCAGAAAGATTTGTCAAGTAGGAGAACCAAGGAGGTTAGCACACTTTCGTTGATGAAAGCCCGCTTTGCTCGTCGAAGAGTATCCCCTGAAACGATTTCTAAGCTGATGAAAATTAGCGAGAGTTGGATAGGAGAACGAGAATTTTTCCCACCCCCGATAGCACTGTCTCTAGCCGAATGGCCAGAAGAAACATTAACGATCGAACGCATGGAATTTGTGAGAGAGAAAGGATTTTAGTCGAAGAAGGAATGAACCTGCTCATCCCATCAAACGATTACAGCTCCACACTTGTCGGCACAGAAGCCGAAGCGCCACCAGAGGAAAAGCAGTCATTCAATTATAGTTAGCGTAGAAGCAGCGCAAAGCCCCCCAATCGGCCCGATCAAAGTGCCAGAAAGAACGCACAGGGCAGGATGGAGCTGGTGGAGAGAAAGTATTAAAATTTAAGAGATACAAGGTGTTGGTCAGATTTACCAATAAGGGGAACGAAGGTGGTGTATTTATAAAGAGAAGAACTAGTGGTGAAACAAAGGTAAGTGTGTTCAAGAATTGGTTGGGACGATCCGGATTGTGTGGTTCTTTAATTAGTTTGCCTCGCAGATCGTTGAGAATGCTAAATGATTCGCCTCCTTCCCACCTAAATCAGTATGAGAGACCCCAACCATTCCCAGTGTTGTGTACATTGAAATCCCCTAAATAGAGGAACTCAATATTTGGATGAGAAGATATACAGTCTCGTGAGAGTAGTAAGATATTCGAAAAAGGCGTGAAAATCTGTTCTTTAGGAGAACGCAGGAGAAAGCACAAGATTATTGTAGTAAAGGAAGAAAGATTTTAAGCCACAAAGAACATCGAAATTAGGTGATTCGAGATTCACGCGACGTGTTACAGAGTGTTATTGTTTACATAGGCGCATACTCCAACCTTCATTAGACGGAAATTATGAATAAGTTATAGTTGGATACATTAAACGAGTTAGAGGATGAATTCTTAGCCATCTGAGTCTCAGACAAGAGCACAAGGTTAGGGTTAGAGTTAGAGAGGTGGTATTCAACGGAAGCAGAGTTAGAATTAAAGCCACGGATGTTGGTGAAGTCAATAGAAAACCCGCACCTACGCAACTCTGCCCTCTCCCACACACACATCACACACGCACACACACAAGCAAGAACAAAAGCCAAAGACAGACAAAACAAAAGGAGAAATCGGAATAAAAACAATCAAACGCTAAAACCTTAAGTTAAAAAGTTAATGTGCTAAAATTAATTAAAAATCAAATTTTGTAATAATAAAAAAAATAAACTCAACTTACGTAACCTTTCCCAATTAACCTTACTAAAAATTCGCAACCACAAAAAAAAAGGAAAGAAAAGAAAAGAAAACTTAAAAAACTAGAACTTATCTTTTAAAACTCTAAACTTTAAAATGTCACATTAACTAAGTAAATAATATACTAGTGCTGAGCAGGATAAAAAACTTTAAATTAAAAACAAAATCAAGATTGAAAAACAACACACTTTCACTAAACACAGCTATAATAATAGATAATAATAAAATAAATAAAATAAATTAAACTATCAACCGAGGCACTCCAAAAACACGTCATAACTTTCAAAACTAAGTATATGGAATATATCATATATATATAATATATATAATATATATATATATATATATATATATATATATATATAACTATATAATATAAATATATATATATATATATAATATATTATAATTATAGTAAATATAATATATATATACTATATATATATATATATAAATATAATATATATATATATTATATATATATATATATATATATACATATATATATATTATATATATTAATAAATATATATATATATATATATATATATATATATATATATAATAATATATATATATATGAAATGCAATAATTTTAACGTAGGGCGTCGCATCACGAAAGTATCA